>JASDQU010237337.1:0-16988 GCA_032191745.1 Picea mariana | reverse complement strand
GACATTTGATTATTGTGGAGTCCTCACTGAATCTGTCCTTCGTGGAGTCGCCAGATAGATAATTACAACCAAATGATGTCCAAGCTTTGTCTATCATCAAAGTTGGATCTTGTCATCTCCCAAGGAAGCTGAGCTTCGATCTCCTCTCCCCAGCAATGGCGCCAATTTGTTATCACTCCAGAAAACTCTCCTAGACTGTATGTCAGAGATGCCTGGTAACTTAATCTTTTGTAACTATTTTCTCAATAATAAGTGTGGGTTTGGATCAATATGAATGTATTAACCTCTAGATGGTATTTTCAAGATAGTCTTAACTATATCCATGCAACACAAGGCCTTCAAGAACTATTGTCAGATAGGTTTGTCTAACAGATGGATAAGAAAACTAATCAATTAACCAAAACATACATAAAACCATATATATTATGGGTCAACAAACTAGCCAAGGATGCTTGTTATTCTTGCTTAACAATCAAAAGTAAGATGACAGTTACCATAGGATCATTAAACAGAGACAAAAGAACTAATTCCACTCATAAGCATAGACAAAGATGAAAGAAGGTCTGACAGTAACAAATGAAAGAAGCTTGTTGGTTGATATATTAAAGAAAGTGTCTTTCATACAAAACATTAGCATATAGAACTCAAAATCCAACCTTTTGGTGCTTCAAATGTCTTTGGCTTTATAGCCTTACAAGATGAAATCTAGATCCTTGAAAGATGGATCAGATTTGCTAAAAATAGTCAAACCAAACAAGTGTAGGATGAGATCCTATAAAAATGGATCTAGACTTCTAAAAATGGAAAGTCAAAACAAAATATCCTATCTTAGGTGTCAAACTCTATCTTGATAGCCTTTATATCCTCCAAACTCTTTGACAGATGTAGAAAGTCTTCCAAGGCTGATGAATCCTCATAGGAAATTCGAATTTTCCACCTTTGGAAAAAAGACAGTTTTTTTGCTCATCAACTAGGTCACCAATTTCACTTTTCCACCTTCTTAAACATTAAATACATCAATATAAAACCTTAAATATGATGTATTTAATTATTATGCATCTTTAGAAACCAACCTCGAAAGATTTGGTTGAGAAAAATTCAAATCTGTGCAAAAATATAACCTCGCTGCCATGTACAGGTTTCGGTGGTTAAGAGATCAAAATCTGGTCTTGTTAACCACCGAAAAGCTCTTCTTTCAGTGGTTAAGAGATAAAAATCTGGGCTTGTTAACCACCGAAACCTGTAACTTTCAAAAAACGGATCTATAGCGAATAAATTTGCATGAGAATCGCAATGGCTCGACTTCTATTCCACGAATCCTTATCCTTCATGAAAAACAAATCGAGAACCTTGATCATTCAACCAAATTTTCTGCCCACGCATTCTTTTTCTGCAAAATCAAACTCTTCCAAAACTCGACATGCTTGATGAAATGGAAGCTCTGATTTGGTGAAAGACCTCGATCTCTTCAATAATGCCTTGCTCCTAGCATCTCGGTGGATACATTCGGATCCTGCATGTCTTGCTCACGATCTGGAAATTGTTTGTTGTCTTCATTTTCTTACGGGACATATCACACAATCCTGATATGTGTGGATGAAATAGCCATTTACAAACGCCACCACTCTCGGTGTATTGATGAACTGTAGTGCATGCTAGGCTGACGCTTTGATTTACATAATTTGTGGCTTAGATGTGGCTCTGTTTGACCTGATGACTTGGCGTGTTAAAGACTTTGACCAGCTACAAAGCTAACACCTGTTTTATTCCATTTATTCGGGCGTGTGATGAAACAGTTAGCTACTTTTCAGCTTTGGCACTTTTGGTAGTTAAACTAGACCCGAACTTAGGCTGTTAACTACCGAAAGCTCTGCTTTCGGTGGTTAATGAGCGCTTTTCAGGCCCGCCTAAACCATCGAAACCTGAGATTCTCTCTTTTTCTTGAGAATACCAAATTCAATGCTTGTTCCAAGTTTATTTTCAGAAAATAGGCTCTCTAACAAGCCTATAAAAATTTAGAAATAAATTTTTGGACCTCTTCCTATCACCTAAAATTTGACAAAATGACAGTGCTATTTTAGGAGATAACAGCAGGCATTTCACAATCTATTTCATAGGGTATCAAATGGCTTCACATAGTTATGAAAAGTTGAGGAAGATATCGAACAGTTATGGCAACAATGAAGAATATGCCAACTTTTTGTTATTGAGGACAAAGTACTATTCATATCTAGTTGCATATGTGCATTCAAGTCCAGGATGTTGCAACAATTTGTGCCTATTCTTGTCCAGAGGAATTGATGAGTATGCCAACCTTCAACCGATCTAATCTTGTACTATGAAAATAGAGCCACGATGAATGCATGCTTCAAGGTTTGATAAGCAAATGAATTGATTTTTCTTATCATGTTAATTTTGTTTCGGGAGACTGTGATCACTTATGGATTGCAGGGTTCCAAATATTAGTTTGTAATTAAAACAAACTCTCAATCATATAGGAGCTTCATCATCCCTATTTTTGAATGCAAAGATACTTTGGTTGTGTTATATAAATATGCCACTCTCATCTTGGGGGGGGTGTACATATATTGTTAGTATTCTAACACTCTTTCACTTAATATATATGTCAAATATCATTAGGGTGCATGATTTCCTTTTAAGAGTGTGTGGGAATTTTGTAGCAAGTGCACAAGTTGAACCTTTGAGGGGGGGCACTCTAAGGTGAGGTATTGTGTATGTTGTAGTTGTAGTTTAATTTTTCTTGAATGTTATTTATTTATTTTCTTTTAGAGTACTTATGTTGCAAAAATAGGTTATTTCAATCACAGAGTTAGGAACCGCTAATATTTGCAAGTCTAATAAGAAGGGCAAAACAATGGTATCACAGGATTATGTCTATGATGATTCCTTGGGCTTTGTAACCTAGAAAAAATGATTTAATAACTAGTTATTTGGAATTTTATTAATTTATTTTTTTTAGGTAAGCTATTTAGTTTATTTTTAGGTCAACTCTTGAGTGAGGTAAGCAGGTCCATGGAATTTAATAATTGTTAGTTATTCCTAGATTCACAATCCTAGTGAAGTGTTAGAATTCTTAGTGAAATCCAAATTGTCTAGGAATAAAACCCAACTCAATCTATGTGGTTAGTGATATGTCTACATGTGCAAATTTATTGAATCTAGAACAAGGTGAGAAAACCCATGGTAGGAAATACAAAATGGATTTGAAAATAATGTTATTATGGGCAATGTCTTCTAGAAATATAATACAATCATTGTTATTTGAAATAGAATTAGTAAACCCTTGTTTGGAATTAAATGCATCCAGGACTTAGTCCACGGTGACTTGGAGAGGTTCCTCAACTTGTTAATGGCATGAGCCTTGTTGGGAGCCAAATCCAAGATTCCAACACCATAATCAAAATCATCTTCACTATATCCGATCTAAACTAATACTCATGGAATATAGAATCCTTGGTTGTGCAATACTAAGTGCATTTTTGTTATGGAATTTCACTTTGGAACAAGACAAGAAGTTCATGTGGGGATTTTAGAATTTCCCATTGATTGTTCAAAGGAATGCCTAAATGGTATGTTGGGTCATGGAATGTAATCATTGTTGGTTATTGCTAGATTCACCATTCCCTTGAAGCCTTGACATTCTTAAATTTGAATTCAATCATTGGGTCCTCATGACATCTTGACATTATTCAATGAAATGCAAGTCTTGGGCAGAAAACCTAACGTAATCATCCTGGCCAATGTTCTACCTACATGTGTAGATTTATTGGCTCTAGAATAAGGTAAGTAGGTTGATGCAATTCAATCATTGCTAGTTATTCGAATCCCCATGAAGCTTTGATATTCTTCAATGAAATGTAAGTTATCCTAGGCATAAACCCAACTTAATTGTCACCATTGTTCTACCTACATGTGCAAATTTATTGTGTCTAGAATAAGGTAAATTGATCCATGGTTATGCCATAATAATTGGATTTAAATGTAATGTTTTTGTGGGTAGTGATCTTGTATAAATGCAATGAAATAATTAATAATTATTATAGAATTAATAAACCATTATTAGGATTGATATGTAGCAAGCACTTAATCCATGTTGACTTGGTGAGGTTCCTCGACTCATCATTGACATGATTCATGCTAAGAATCAAATGTAAGATTTAACACCATAATCAAAACTCTTTCCACTATATATGATCTAAATTAATATTGATGGAATCTTACATCCGTGGTTATGCTATAACGTTTTTATTTGGTTATGGAATTTGGATTTGGAACAAGGTAAGAAGTTCATGTGGGGATTTTAGCATTGCCCATTAATTGTTCAAAAGATGCGTAAATGGGATGTTGGGTCATGGACTGAAATCATTGCAAGTTATTCCCATATTGGAGATCCCTGTTAAGACTTAACATTCTTCAATTGAAATGGAATCATTGGGTCCCAAATCCTTGACATTATTCAATGAAATTCATTTCATAGGCACAAAACCCAACTCAATCATCATGGTTAGTGTTTTATTGCATATTTATTGGCCTTAGAACCAAATAAGTCGATCCTTGGAATGAAATCATTATTGGTTATTCACAAAGTCACCATCCCCATGAAGCCTTAACATTATTCAACAAAATGTAAGTTGTCATGGGCATAAAACCCAACTCAAACATTGTGGTCAATGTTTTGTTTAAATGTGCATATTTATTGGCTCTAGACCAAGGTAAGTAGATATATGGTTATGCAATGAAAATTGGATTTTCATGTAATATTATTGTGGGCAATTGTAATGTAGAAATGTAATCCAATCATTTTCGGTTGGGATATAATTAATAAACACTTGTTAAAAATGAAATGCAGAAAATACTTTGTCAATAACTTGGCGAGGGTTCCTAGACTTGTCGATGACATGAGCCTTTCTATAAACCAAATACAAGGTTCCAACACGAGAATAAAAAATGTTATACTATATATTATCTAAATTGATAGTCATGGAATCTTACATCCATGGTTAAGAAATAAGAAGTGCAATTATTATGGAATTTGGCTCTAGAAAAAAGTAAGAAGTGCATGTGGGGGTTTAGCATTTCCCACTAATTGTTCAAAATAATACCTAAACAAGATTTTGTGGTAATCATTATTGGTTATTCACATATTCTCCATTGTCGTAAAGCCTTATCATTCTTTGATTGGAATGCAATCATCAGGTCCCCATGAGGCCTTGATATTCTTCAACAAAACACAAGTCCTAGGCATAAAATCCAACTCAATCACCATGGTTGGTGTTCTGTCTACATGTGCATATTTATTAGCTCTGGAAAAAGGTAAGCATATCCATGGAATGAAAACATTGTTGGTTATTCCTAGACTCACCATTCCCATGAAATCACAACATTATTCAATGAAATGTAGGTTATGCTAGGAATAAAACCCAACTCAATCACCATGGTTAGTGTGATGCCCACATTTATGGATTAATTAGATCTAAAAAAAGGTAATTAGATACATGGTTATCCAATAAAAATAGGATTTGAATTTAATGTTGTTTTCGAAAATAGTCTTATAGAAATATAAATCAATTATTGTTGGTTTGGATACATTAGTAAACCATTGTTTGGAATTAAATGTAACAAGCACTTACTCCATGGTGACTTGGTGAGGTTCCTCAACTTGTCAATGACATGAGCCTTGCTAAGAACCAAATAAAATATTCCAACAACATAATCGAACATAATGCATGCAACATATTGTGTTCATGGTTATTCCCTTTACATACAACAAAATAAATGTATGACTCTAGAATACAGGAGAGTCAAGGTGACATCCAACTTCTAATTGTCAAGCAGAATGATCATTTAGAGAAAACATGGATAAGCGTTAATGCATAATGTTATGAATGCTATCAAAGTTTATCCTTTTGACAAGTGAATAATGTTATGAATGTTATGAACGAAGATCCTTTAGAGCCATGGTTATGGAATAAAAATTGGATTTGAATGTAATGTTGTCATGGGAAATGGTCTTGTATAAATGGAATTGGCATTTTTTTTTTAAATACCTACATGTCATCTCTATTGCGACATCTTGGAACGTCACTCCCATAGAAAATATGTCAGAGATGAATAACTTACCATCGGTTGAGAAACGTTACCCTATGTCGGTCTTACGATGTTTGGAAATTTCGCTCCCATAGAAAACACATCGGAGATGAATAACTTACCATCAATTGAGTGATGTTACCCTACATCAGTATTACAACATATGGTAATGTTCCTCCCATAGCACACACGTAGTGGAGACCAACGAAATGGGATGTCAAAATTCCAATGTCTATGATGTCACTGTAGCAACGGATATATGGGGTTTGGACAATCAAATCTGAGATGAAACGTGTCCGCATGAAACGTCACAATAGAGACGATAGCTATGGTGTCAGAAAAGCGACATCATGTGAAATGACGTTTGAGGGGGTCTGTTGTTTTTTGTTCTCCCAACAATATAAAGTGGCAATTGCGTCGAATGCGCCATCAGAATTTGACCCAAATGTACTAGTGTCTTGCTACATCTTCACCGACAGAGTCCTCCCACACTTAGAATAAGGAAGATCGTGCAACTAGATCTATTGAACAAATCTAACAACTCCAACAAGTTCATGACATCCTTCCACATGCAAAGTACAAGCATGGCATCTACTTCAAAAAGGAAAGTGAATCACCAAGGTTCAAATTCAACATAATTTTCCCCATCTCATGAGGGAAATTTATGCAATGGGTACCATTTATTCCTAAGGGGGGCGGAATGATCTAGGTGGATCTAGGTGGCCAACCACACTTTCCACTGAATCAAAATTTCGAGCCTATGGTTTTGATAAACCGTGATATTCACGCTTTTGATGGGGAGTGGAATGTAATACCATCTTCATTTGTTAATTACAGACATCATGTAATGATCTTATGTACATGCCTACAACATAGCATTAATGCACCAGGTCCCATTAGAACTCTACAGTTAAGCGTGCTTGAGCTAGAGTAGTACAAGGATGGGTGACCTCCTAAGAATTCCTAGATTTTTACATGCTTATGGAATTTTACAAACTTAGATTAATTTATCCCACATGCATCATGGGAATTATTGTCCTCTCACTCTCTCATATATAATTGAGGTGAAGGAGGCCCTTTAAGCATGCAATGGAGTGTGATGTAAATCTTGTTTTGAATGAAGCACAACCAACATCTCTTTCTTTTCAAAGATAAGCTACCCCATTCTGCAAGTTTGTGTTCTACAATTTTTTTATCTCTTATTCATTAATAGAAGTTGGGTTTCACTGTATTTCTTTGTTCTCTTCTATATTTTTTTTTGTCTCGTTTCATTCTCAATATAATTTGGATCATTTCATGAGTAAATTCGAGTTTTAAATTCCCCAGAATTGTCTAATGGTTTAATGGTGTCAATAAGTAGGATTGTAGAGTTAGATTTGACTTGGAAGATCAAAATTCATATATTAATGGAGGTCGAAGAAATTGGGAATGTTTGATGAATTGAAGACCAAGATCATGGTTGATTTTGAGATCAGTGACCCATATTCATCATAAAAACTTGCAATTTTTTTGGAGTTTTTCCAAAAGAACATAATTGACGACAAGGATTCATTTTCATAGATTGGAGAAGTTAAAGAATTGATAGCCAAGATTCATATTCATAGTTGGGAAGTTTTTTGCGAATCAACGACCAATTTCATTTTTCATGGGAAATCAATGGCCTAGATTAATATTGGATTTGGTTGAAATATTCAAGTGTTAGAGTTCACCAAGAGAGATTGCCAATGGTCATGTTGGTGAGATGATCCGGGTGGATCTTCGTGGCCAACCACATTTTCCAGTAAATCAACATTTCAAGCCTATTGTTTTGATCAACCATGATATTCACCCTTTTGATGGGGAATGGAATGTAATACCATCTTCATTTGTTAATTATAGACATCATGTAATGATTTCCTAGTGGCCTTATGTACATGTGTACAGCATAGTGTTAATGCACTGGATCCCATTAGGACTCCACATTTAAGCGCACTCAGGCTAGAGCAATATTTGGATGGGTGACTGCCCATAAATTCCTATTGTTTTACATGCCTATGGAATTTTATAAACTTAGATTAATTTATCCCACATGCATCATGGGAATTGTCATCCTCTCACTCTCTCATATATAATTGAGGTGAAGGAGCCCTTTAAGGATGCAATGGAGTGTGATGTAAAGATTTTTATGAATGAAGAATAGCCAACATCTCTTTCACTTCATAGATAAGCTACCCCATTCTTCCATTTTGTGTTCTATAGTTTCTTTTCTCTCTTATTCATTAATAAAAATTGGGTTTCACTCTATTTCTGTTTTCTCTTCTATTTTTGTTTTTTTGTCTCATTTTGTTCTGAGCATAATCTGAATCAGTGGTATCAGAGCAGCCTGCTCCTTGTAATTTCTCAGAGAAACTGCCCGACGAGGTCAGGGTATAGAGAGTTGGGTCTCAAGTTAGTTTCGCTTGAAGACAACTACTCTCGCCAGCCCAAGCGACCTCCCATGGCAGAAGAAAAGAGAGATGACAAAGAATGAGATCCTTTCAATACGTTGCTCGAGGAAGCCCTCATGTAACAAAGGAACGAGATGATGGAGAACTTCACTCATATCCTTCGAAGACTACCGATGGTGGTAGCTGAGGCATCTTCAATAAGAAACCATTTCGCAAGTGCGACGCCCTTCAAGGTACAAGTCAATTTTTATATCCCCTTATTTGAAGGCCATATAGATGAAGATACTCTCGAAAAATGGTTGAATCTACTAGAAGGTTATTACTCCTTCAAAAAAAAAATCGATGGTGAAAATATTGCCTTCACGCTCCTTAAATCCCTTCCTCATGTCAGAGTTTGGTGGGAAATTTACTCGGAGAGGTACATTGCAGATGAATCTACACCACTCAAGAGAGAACCCACTTGGGCAACCTTTGTAGATGCCCTAAAGGAGGAGTTCTACATTGTCAGAAACTATGATGACCAGTACATGATATGGATGACTCTGTGTCAGAAAAGAGATCAAACAATGTTGGAGTACACCAACATCTTTCATACCTTGCGCTCAAAGTTGGGTATCAAATATCCCAAGCGATATCTAGTTTTGAAGTATCACAGTGGTCTACACAAGTACATCCAAATAGAGATGGATTTCTTGGACATTTCCTCATTGGGTGTTTCCTATCGATATGCATTCAAAATTGAGTAGAAATTCAAGCAACGGAGTAAGTGGGGGTTTGGGTTTGAAAATACGCCACAACAGAATCATGGTGAAGGAAACCCTAACTCACAAAATGAAGGAAAAAGAAAGGAAGGATAACCTCAAGAGATCCAGTCCAAGACGAAGGAAAATAAGGGTAATGAGAAGTCTAAGAAAGGCATCAGAAAGTGGTGTGAGTTCCACAACATCCCCTGGAACAACACGAATGAATGTTGCTCAAAACAGTCATTGGTGGCTAAGCTCAAAGAAAAAGAATTAGAAACTGAATTGGACTCTGATTCAAAGAACAATAAATGGAAACAAATCACCGATGTAGAACCCACTATTACCATCGAGGCCATAACAATACAACTAGAAGAACCAAAGGAGCTTGAGGAGGGGGAACACCTCTTCCACTCTCAGATGTGGGTAACGGGGACCCCACTGGATTTCATTGTTGAAAATGAGAGTCAAAAGAACATGATCTCATCTGAGGTTATCAAGAGATTGAAGCTTCCAACGATACCACACCCCAAACCATACACCATCATATGGTTGATCTGGGGATGAGACATCTATGTTAGATAGCAATGTCGTATGTCTATGGAATCAATCCCTTCAAGGATGAGGTAGTGTGTGATTTTTCCCCACTTGAAGTTTGTGATGGTTTTTTAGGAAAACCATATATGTGGAAACATCATGTTATCTATGAGTCTCGGCCCTGCAGTGTCATTGTTACTCTGGGAGGTCAGCTCTACAAGGTACTAGAGGTAGCTCTGACTACTTACACTTCATTGATCTCAGAAAAACAATTCCATAAAGTAATCTCTCATACCACAAAGTTTTCCATCTTCATGATCCAGTCATACAGTGAAAAAGAGGTCACTGCAACCACTACCTCCTTGACCCAAGACATTTCTATCCAGTAGAAGTAGGTCGATGAGATTGTAGAGGAGCATGAAGAGAATGAGAGTCTTCCACATGTTCATCATATCTCTATTGGCCATGGCCTTTTCCAGGTGTGCTTGGGGTTCCAACCATTAGCCCTCATTTATATATCTCTTCTCATTGCATCTTCACCAACAGAATCCTCCCACACTCAGATTAAGGCAGATCATGCAGCCAAATCTATTGAATGGATCCAACACCTCCAACAGTTTCATGACATCCTTCCACATGCAAAGTACAAGAAAGAAATATACTTCAACAAGGCAAGCTACTCACCAAGGTTAATATTAAACATAATTTTCCCCATTTCCCGAGGGAATTTGATGCAATGGGGACCAGTACTTCCTAAGGGGGGAGGAATGATCCAGGTGGATCTCAGTGGTCAACCACCTTTTCCACTGAATCAACATTTTGAGCCTATGGTTTTGATAAACCATGATATTCACCCTTTTGATGGAGAATGGAATATAATACCATCTTCATTTGTTAATTATAGACATCATGTAATGATTTCCTAGTGGTCTTATGTACATGCCTAGAACATAGCATTAATGCATTGGATCCCATTAGAACTCCGCAGTTAAGCATGCTCGGGCTAGATTAGTACTAGGATGGGTGACCACTTGGGAAGTCCTATTGTTTTACATGCCTGTGACATTTTATAAACTTAGATTAATTTATCCCACATGCATAATGGGAATTGTTGTCCTCTCACTCTCTCATATATAATTTAGGTGAATCAGGCCCTTTAAGGATGCAATGGAGTGTGATGTAAAGATTTTTTTGAATGAAGCATAGCCAACATCTCTTTCTCTTCAGAGATAAGCTACCCCATTCTACCAATTTGTGTTCTATAGTGTTTCTCTCTTATTCATTAATAAAAATTGGGTTTCACTCTATTTTTTTGTTCTCTTCTATTTATTTTTGTCTCATTTTCATTCTTAGCATATTCTGGATCATGAGATTTGAAAAAGTGTTTGGTTTTCCAATCAAAAACGCTGATGGTGGATGATCGAATCGGTGAGTTTGACGAAGAGTTTGGTTCAACAAAAGGAAATCTCTGATTGTTGATGGTCGATAATTGGAGGTCAAAAAAAATTGGAGAAAAAATTTATACATCCAAAGGAAATCGTTGATGGTTGATGATCGGAGGTCAAGAAATTTAGTGAGGTGTTAAATTCATCCAATAGAAATTGTCGATCATCGATAAAGGAATGAGGATGATGATGTGTCTTTCCACATCAAAATCCATGTGTCATGCCATTCCAACATCCATGTATCATTCCATGCCATCATCTACCTGTCATGCCATGTCAACATATTTTCCACGTCAGCCAAGAGATGGTTGATGGTCGACAATTAGGGTTCAGCCAAATTTGTAAACAAGTTGGTTGCAAAGTAAATTCATCGATGGATGATTGCCAATGATTTGGGTTGGGTTCGACAATATTTGTGGGATAAAAATGTTTTTCTAAGAAAAGCAATCGATGGTCGATGATCAGGATTTAGGGAAGTTAGTGAACAAGTTCGGTTTACTAAAGAAATAGTTCATCGTTGATCGTTGATTAAGTGTTGGAAAATCAACAGTATAGATTTCTTCGAGTTGGCGATCAATGATCGATATTGATCCATGGGATTGGGGAAGGTTTAGTGGATCAACAACTAACATTTATCCCGATTTTGAGATCAACGAATCATATTAAAAGACTATTATAACAGTAAAAACAATCAATTTTTTACAATTTTTTTGTGATTTTTGAAGGTCATAAACTTGCAGAGCGCTTTTGTGGGCCTAAATGACATTTTTAGGAAATCAAAAGTCACGATAAAGGGGTGTAGAAAGGTACACCCTATATTTGCATCTTAAATAAAATAACTCAGAGAGATCTTTCCAATGATATATTCTGAGCGTAAAACAAAGATTGTATGATAAAGTGCAACAAAAACAATACGAGGTATATTTTCATCACCCGTTTACTTCCAGAGGGCATAACTCCTTTCTTAGAGGTTCGTTTGGGGCATAAGAGTAGTCTATGGAAATCTTATGAACCATAGAATACAACTGTTGATTCAGATTTGAAATCTGGGTATGTAAAAAAGTGTAGGAAGAGAAAGAAGTCACCTATAACATACATGGATAAAATGGGGAAACTATCTAAACTTCTAGAGACCATAACTTTAAGCTCAGAAATAATATTTGAAAAACGAATAGTTATTGGAAAGGTATTGAGGAGGAGAAGCCATTTATCAACTTAGAATTTGGATTAGTGCATTTATGTTCTTATTAATTTGAAATGAAGAATGACTTCTATTCTAATTAATAAATATTTTTCAATGTGTCTAATTCTAACAAAAATTGTTGCATGCATATTCTTGTAGAATTAGATGTACAGGAAAGAATACTATAGTTCCTATATGAGAACTATACATATGGAGGATGCAAATGAGAATTATATCTATGAAGAAGAAATCATATATCTACATGTCAACATGGGAAATGTCGAGACAAAGTCTAATGGAAGAAGAGACAGGTATGGGCATGTAACTATGATAATCTTGCAAAGAGAAGTGCAAAGCTATAGGGCTGATAACAAAAATATTATGAAATATTGGGAAGAGATACTTTAGATACTGAATATGCTGCAAAAACAAGTCAAAAAATATTTTGGCACAAGACAGGAAGCCATCAAAAGGCAAGTAGAAGCATCCATATCTCATGATAGGAGTGATTATCATGGAGGATATAGACAATCAAGGAGTGTTAGAAGACGTAAAAATAATCATTCCCCAGGGGAAATTTACTAAAACATCTTCTATTAGGAATCACATAATGATACATGGATCAAATAACTTTCAAGGGGAGTTGAGGAAAATCAAGACACCACAATTTGATGGAGAGAACGAGAAAGGAGAAGATGCAAAAGCATGGTTGTTGGGAATGATGAAATATTTCAAGTTGTATGATTACTCATCAAATGTATAATCCCAAATTGCATCCTACCACCTCCAAGAAAATGCATCTATGTGGTGGGATTGTCTTAAGCAGGTTAAGCACCTTGATGAGAAGAGAGTTTCTTGGAAGCAGTTCAAGAAATATTTTCGGAAGCAATACTTGTCAGATAAATATTATGACAAAAAGATGCAATAGTTATTTGAACTCAAACTTGGGAACATGACCATGGATGAATATGAGAGAAATTTATTAGAAATTCTAAGGTATGTGAGCTTCATCATGGATGAGAAGCTAAAAATTCATAGGTTTCTAAGTAGATTTCCATCCTTCTACAAGGATAAAATTCAGTTTGATGAGCCAAAAAATTTGGAAGAATCCATAAGAAAGGATAAGTATTTATATGAGTAGAACAAAGGAAGGACAAATCTCCAAAAGGATTGGGATGACAATAAGAAAGGAAAGATGGATTAGAAGAAGAAAGGATTCAAGCCATCTTTCATCAAGAATATATCTCAAGCATATGTACAAGGGAAACCATCTCAAGGTGATTAGAAAAAGACAAATTCCTTAGGAAAGAATCCAAGACAACATATCATAAAGTGTCAAGGATGTGAAGGAGATAAAATTTATAAGGATTGTCCTCACCGGGGAGATAAAATTAATACTATGCATAGCATCAAGCAGGAGGAGACAATAGAGGACGTGAGAAAAAACATGCCAAGGATCTATGCAACCTTGGACAGTAGACATGCATATTATCAATCCCACATGATTGAAGTGGAAGGTAATATTGATATTCATCCCATAACTATTTTGATTGATTATATAGCTAGTCATAGCTATATAGATCCAAATCTAGTTGAAATATTTAAATTGAAGAAATGTAAGCGTGAAAATTCTTGGTTAGTTCAGCTAAATACTAGAACCAAGAGAATAATCAATGAACTTGTTAATGATTTCCCAGTAAACATGAATGGAATCAACACTAAGGCATATTTGAACATCATACCACTTGGGTCTTATCACTTCTTGATTGGTATGGATTGGCTAGAAAAGCATTGTACTATATTAAATTGTTGTAAGAAGGATTTCACATGTCTTGATGATGAAGGGAATTCAAGGATAGTTCAAGGTATTCCAAGGCCTATATTTCTTCGAGAGATTTCAACATTGTTGCTGAAAAGAAGCTTTAGAAAAGGGTGTGAGATATAGGTATCCCATATGGAAGAGCCAATGAAGGATAAGAATCCAAGTCTTGAATATCATCTAGTCTTGAAAGAGTGTGGGGATGTATATTGTGTAAATGTGTTGAACCTGCATAGAATATATCTAGCTGGGAATTGACATACATAGTTACAGAGAAAATAAAAGAAAAGAGAAGCAGGAGAGAAAGAATGGAAGAATTATAATTAACCAAATGAATGAATAATAATTTACACATGATATACTCTGTATAGCTCAACCAACGTGCACTAGAGGAGAATCCAATGGGATATAGTGGTGTTCTAGAGTGATATGGACACACACTAACAGTTACAGGATTAAACTGCCACCTAGTCTAGTCTCTCGGGCAATTAAGGGAGTGAAATCCCACCTAGCTGAGTTAACTAGTTTATCATTCTTCAATTAACTGACTGAAACAGAGTGAAGTGAGGAGGAGATCAGGGAATCATGGATAATATTATATTCTGGTGATGATACCAAGGACAATGTGCATTAGCTGGTGATGATCCCAATGTTGCATGGTGATAATCCCAATGTAGCATCTAAACTCCAATCAACTGATCAAACTGAAGTGAAAACTGAAGATAATATTCTCCCTAGAGGAATATTCTTCCTAAAATATAGGATACTGAATAATGACTAATAAACATAGTAAAAAACTTAGGAAAAATAAATCCTAGGTGTGTGTGAAGTAACTCCAACACCCCCCTTGAACATTACTATAGTGAAAATAAAGAACGGGTCCCGATAACGAGGCCATGTTAGGTACCCAAATACAAAAGATACACTGAAATAAAGCAAGGAAAAAGGGAAAACCTCATGGGAACCCCCCCCACCTCCCTCAAAGTACAATGTTTGTAAAGAGAATAACTGACAGTTGCTAGGAAAATGTGTCCTTCACTCTAAGACGACTTCGCAGAGAATGGAACTTCTGCTCAGTGAAGGTCTTGGTGAAGATGTTTGCAGTATGTTATACTGAAGGAGAGAAATGAAGGTAAATTATCCCCTCGTGTACTAATTCCCATATGTAGTGCATGTGGATCTTGATGTACTTCGTCCGCTGCCTCTGAATTGGATCTATGCAGAAATTTAGAGTGCTCTGGTTGTCACACGAGATGATGATTGGCCGATGAAACGGAATGACCAACTCAATGAGAAAATGGTGTAGCCACATGGCTTGGATGGTTATGTTAACTACCCCTCTGTACTCTGCCTCGACTGAAGATAGAGAAATAGTAGCATGCTTCTTGCTCGACCAACGGATAGGCCCAAAACTTATACTAAGTGAGTAACCAGATGTGGACTTGCGATCAATGTTATCACCAGCTCAGTCAGAATCAGTGAACCCAATGAGGTCCAATGTGGGGTTTTCTTCATAATGAATCCCAAAGGTGATGATTCCTTGTACATATCAAATAATACACTTTGAATTCTTCCAATGTAGCTCATGTGACACCTGCATGAACCAAGAAACTGCACCAACTACATAGGAGAGGTCTGGTATGGAGTGTGTGAGATACAAAAAGATCCCCACTAGTTGTCTGTATAGTGTGTTGTCAACCAGTGGAGTGTCCCCACCATCCTCAAGTCAAACTCCTGATAGGAAAGGAGTCAGAGTAAACTTGCAGTCTGTCATGTGAAATATCTCAAGGAGATAGCGTGCATACTTGGCCTTAGACAGTTTGATTCCTGATGCATCCTAATTGATCTCGAGTCCAAGGAAGAAGTGTAGTGGATCCATGTCTATCATCAAGAACCTATCATGCAGAATCCTCTTGACTGCAACAATTGCAGAAGTCGAGAAAACGATGATCAACCAATCATCAACATATAGAAATAAGAGTAGAAGTGAATTGACTGTCTTGAGCATGTAAACATTTGGGTATGATTTACAACGTACAAAATTTTGTGACAGAAGGTAGGAGTCCATATTGGAATATCATGCCCGCATAGTGTTACACATCCAAATCACTCAACTGGATAAGTGTCGCACATACCTCTCGCTTGTCGCAAGTGTCGCAACTCCTATACAACTTGTCGCAAAGGTCACAAGTTGGTTATAAGGGTGTCATAAATACTGTTGGATCATGTCACCATAATGACGACATCACAAAGACACTTGAAACACCTCATTTACTCAGTTTGAAGGAAGAAAGTTGGTCTAATGAAGTCAAACATCTCTTGACACCTTAGAAAGCTTCAAAATCAAGGTTTTGGAAGGGGAACGCTCCTCCAACACTACCGGAGGAGCGTCGGTGCCCCTCCACCATGGCTGAGAAGCGTTATAACGCTTTTCCACCCCTTTGCAGGAGCGCTATCCAACTTTGAAGCACTGGCGCTTCTAGGGACCTCTCTGGGAGCGTTATAACGCTCTGTGACCTTCTTCAAAGAGCGCTCCCTATTCTGGGTGAACTGTTAAGCCCGGAGAGGAAAATAAGGGCCGAATCATTCGAGTTTGGGAGGGTGTTAAGCTCGAGTTCTTGGTTTTGTCAAAAGATCTCTCAAACCAAGGAAGAGGTTTCTAACTGGTTCTAAACATAACTTGAGTGGTTAACCTCTTCCCAACCTATATAAGCAAGCTCTAATGGTGAA
>JASDQU010237335.1:5548-16945 GCA_032191745.1 Picea mariana | reverse complement strand
ATAGGTGGAGTACCATTCGACGAGTGCAAGCGAGGAAACGAAGGTAGATACACCTCCTCTCTCCCGAAACAGACTCTTGGACGAGCACCTCCAAATCATTTTTGAAATGCGGCAGAAGCATGATGACCAGCTGGACATTCAACACATCCTTAGCCAGAGAATGGATATAATGTTCGATGCTTTGGTGGATGATCCAGCACAGAATCATTGCCCAACTTGTGTCCAAATTTTTTTCCCTGCCTACAACATCCATGGCAGCTTGATCTCACATAGGGAATAACACCTGTTTTGTTTAAGTTGTGACGCGTCAAACTCTAAGATTTTGCTGAAAGCCACCTGTTCTAGTTTCCGTTTTGTGGAAGAATAGGTGGCATTGTATAGACATAAACAATTATTAATATAAGGATCCTACTTTATTTACCAAAAAAAAAAGGTTAATTTATGTTTTATGATATTGTGCTGAAATTAAAAATGTTTTTTTTCATTTTAATTATAAACATCATTGTATAAAGATCATTCTACTATGTGAAGTAGAGTTGATTCTGTATATAGTCAAGTTGATTGTGTAGTGATGGGAGATCTGGGTAGTTATCAAATTATAGTTTCTAACTTATAATTTAATTTTTGTTTGATTTGGAAATATGCTTGAAAATAGTCAAACAAGTCATCAAATTATATTTTCCCACTTAGAGCCCCTTACCCCAAACGAAAGTACACAGAGATGAGGGTTGAGGACTAGAGGGTTTCTCAAGTTAGGTTTCAGACTTCTTAATTTCCTAATATTAATAATATTAGAATGGAAAAAAACAAACAATATTGTATATTAAAAATAAATGAGAGCTTCTTTTGAGAGTGAAAACATAAAAATAAAGTTTGAGTCCATGGTGATGCAAAATTAGAATTAGATTACCGAGGTAAAAGTCAGTTTTCATTGGGTGATATGGGTTTTATTCCATTCCATTCAACTGATAATCAATTGAATTTAACAATGCAAATTGTAAATTTAAGCATATTGATCATCGCATCAATCTAGGCCCTTCCTTTATTTTGATAGGGCGTAGACTCCTATCAATCCAGAATTTAGTGAAAACAATGAACTCAAAATTGAAAATTCACAATGAAATGACAGTACAAAACTAAACTGGTTATGTTCATCCTTGGTTTATCCCCTTTATTGCTACGATTTAGAACCCCCTCCCTTTGGACAAAGAATTAAAGACAGTTCTTGGTTTCTTTATTGAAAATTCACAATGAAATGACAGTCCAACACTAAACTGGTTATGTTCATCTTTGGTTTCTTTTTGAGCTTTCAATATATTTATTCATGAAAATGTGAAATAAAAATATGTACTTTGAAATAAAAACATGATCTAGAACCTATTTTAATATGTAAAATTAAAATATACTTTAATATAAGTAAGCGATTTTCATTAAAATTTATATTGATATAAATTGTTTATGTATCAAAAAGGGTAGAAAAGGGTTGATGGATTATCAATCCTCTGCACATTGGAAGTATTCACTAGTGTCATTAATATGACACCTACCATTAATGGAATTATTCACTAGTGGTATTAATTTTTAGTTAGGATGTTAATCATACACTACCTTGAATTTTGAATATACTCCAAATTCAATTAAAAAAATGAAAATATAAATGCAACAAACCAAGCCTTAGTAGATGACCTGTTATTTTTTATTTTTTGTTATATCAGGTCACAAAATCAATTTTTTTTTCAACTTAATTTTTTTTCAATCAAACTTAATGAAAACTATGTTTAATGTGTAGAATATAAGTAGTGTTAGGTTCATCATACACATTTTTCAAGTAGCTCATAATTTCAATTTTGTTTTCAATTTGCTTCAAGATATTGAAATCTAAATGCACAAATTTAACCATTTAATATAATATCAACACTTTTGGAATCAAAATTTACAATTTCATAACTAAAATTGATACTTTTTAAGATGTCTTTAGAATTTTTAATTAGTATGTTAATCATATGTATTACCTTGAATTCTTTAATTAGGATGTTAATCATACTTTTTAAGTCTTTAAAGTTTTTCTAAGCCATAAATAGTCTCTTATAATGACATGGAAATGGGTCCCAGTTTTGATATGAAGTTATACTCTTCATATGAAAAAGCATTGAACAATCATTGCAAATAATGCACGCAAATCCTATATGCAGTAAATTGGTTACATGCATTAAATGATTTGTGTATACAATCTGGATAATTTGTAGGATTAAAGTATAATCATCCAAAGTATAGTTCATTTTAGGTTCCTTAGATACAATCTATAGGTTCTTCCATGAAATTATAAATAAGGCTTCGTAAACTTTATAATTCATCAAAAATATAACTTTTCTTAATTGAATGAACCATGAAAGTAAACTAAACTGGAAATGATTCTAGAATCCTAGATATTTATAAATACATGTACTTTCAATGAAAAATATAAAATTCTGGAATGTACATGTCACTTGTTTAAATAAATCGTAATGGTATTCAATCTTCAATTATTCGTTCATGAACAACTTTGAACATTTTCCGTTTTCTAACTTTTTTCTTCTTGATTGAACTTCTCTTAACTTTATACGCACTGCACATACCAAATGACTATATTGACAACTTATGACATCTGACTGGTAGTCTTGAAAGTGAACATGAGTATCGATTTGATGGGTTTCTTGAAAAAAATATCCTTTCAATACGATGGATCCTCTTTCATATATAAAACCGTTATCATCAAAATCTTCTAATAACCTCATCTTTTGTTCTTTGCATCGCATCAAATAATATTTCACATTTTCAATGTTTTCTATAGGTGCAACCACATCAAAGACATATCCTGCAAATAATTTGATATGTTCGACAACAAGTAATTCGTGTTAGATTATCCCACAAGTACATCTACAAGTTATTTGAAAAAATTTAAACATAAAAATTACCTTCTCTAACAAGATCAGAAACGCTATCGCCATCAACTAACACTATAGTTTCATTTGATTCCATCTCCTTTGAGCTTGCAAGTGGCATTTTCCCTTATATATTAAGTTCAGTATGTCTCCAAGCTTTAACATATTTCACATTTTCGTTTTCGCAAATCTCTATGGATTCTATGTCCTCTACGCAAACTGAACAAAAAGAAGACTCATTTCTTCTATCAAATGCAAACACATTTTGATAGCGTTTTGTTTTAACTAAATGCATTTTTTGTGTCCCATGTATTGTACCGGCTTCATATGGGATTGATCTATTTACATCTTGGATTCCAACATACCAAAAAAACCTACGTAAGACAAGAACTTGTTAACTTGAAATATCTCAAGAAAATGATTGAAGATCATATAAATTTGAACACGTGAATAAAAATATCATCTGTACATGTGTAACATGTATACATAGACACACCTGCACACATCCCTTGATGAATTATTTTCATGGCTTAGCGCCATTTTGCACCATTCAACAACTTGATCAGCGGATTCAAATCGATCGGCATGAGAGTTCATCTGATACCTTTGAGGTGCTTGTTTTACACATGCCCCTGCACCGTCATACTCTCCTTTTCTATAACCAATCTCAAAAAAATTCCAACAATGTGTAATGTTTGATTTTTTATGAATACACCACAACCAATAAAACAATCGTGAAGATTTGAACTGACCCGCACACCCATCTGACCATATCCAATGTCAATCAAATCTGATACCACATACTTTCAATGAATCATAAAATTTATCAAAAGAATGTTGTACATAATGTGTGTCATGTTCTCGATCATCACTTATATAAAAATGATATTCTTTAATAACATGTTGATTGTCGTTGGTGCTTTCTATGTTATCAATACTCCATTGAGCATGTCTATATAGAACGTGGACAAATATAATGACTTGATCAAAATGATAATATTCACTTGGTATTTCTTTTTGTGCAGCGAATGTGTAATTCTCTACAAAATCAACTACAGACAAAATTTTCCCTGGTGGAAATACTTCACGAGATTGTTTGAATTGTAGGTCTTTCCATCAGGCTCTATGTGAATGCTTGGTGTATTTATAAATTTCTTCCTCAAACTTCTTCAAAAAATCTATCACACAGATTTTATCTACTTTCAAATAAATCCTTTTGGAAATAACATTTGAAGAATGGGGAGCCGTGTTGTTGATATATTCATATCTCTTCCAATTGACGGTTATATTAGAAAATGATTGATCATTCATATCACTAGGATAATTTGAGTGAAACAAACTTAGATTTCCACAACAATCACATTTCTTTCCACCAACACATTTTTTTTGGTAAAATAATTCATCACCATCTCTTTCACATAGAATTTTAGATATAAAAGCATGGAATGTGGAAGGATGAGGTGAACTTGGCCATAAAGTTTTACCAAAATTAAGAAAATTTTCATAATATAACTCAAATTCCACATGATAATGACAACAACAAGTGTTACGAACAATGATGGGTCTAACAAGCCATGGTTTTTGTTGTACAAATGTATTGATGGAAATTTTAACTTCTCTGTTCTCTTCTTTGATGTTCTTTATTTTTTTTCGTGTTATTCTATGTCGCAACACATCCCTTGTATGTGGTGAAACACAGTATTTTTTCAACCAACAATTACGAGTCAATTCTTTAACATTTTCTACAAGTCTATCTTTGTAGGGTTGTCTAGAAATCACTATCCAACAAACAAGTTCATCATTTGCATCTATTTGCAATCTAAATTTTATATGTTTGTAAAAAAAAATTCTTAACGTTCCCATCATTTTTTCCATGTGTTGTGTCAAAGGATCTTTTATATTGCTAGATGAAACAACTGTTGTTTGTATCACTCTACGTGCAACACTGACATCTTTTTTTCGATATTTTCCAAAAGCTTTTAATACACTAGTTATATTGTCAAAGACATTCTGTTTCACCTTTATATCTTTTGTCGACTTTTGAATACCCAATAATGATGTAGCATCTTTTAAATTTCTTGACTTTATTAGAAATAGTAAATGTTGAGCTTGTATTGTTACCGATTCATCTTTGAAAAAAGTATTATACATATTCTTAGTTTGATATCTTATATAATGCTTAGGTCTTTCCATCGAGCTCTATGTGAATTCTTGGTGTATTTATAAATTTCTTCCTCAAACTTCTTCAAAAAATCTATCACATAGATTTTATCTACTTTCAAATCAATCATTTTGGAAATAACATTTGAATAATGTGGAGCCATGTTGTTGATACATTCATATCTCTTCCAATTGATTGTAATATTACAAAATTATTGATCATTCATATCACTAGGATACTTTGAGTGAAACAAACTTAGATTTCCACAATGATCACATTTCTTTCTACCAACACATTTTTTTTGGTAAAATAATTCATTACCTTCTCTTTCACATAGAATTTCATATATAAAAGCATGGAATGTGGAAGGAGTTGGTGAACTTGGCCATAAAGTTTTACCAAAATCAATAAAAATGTCGTAATATAACTCAAATTCCACATGATAATGACAACAACAAGTCTCACAAACAATGATGGGTCTAACAAACCATGGTTTTTGTTGCACAAATGTATTGATGGAAATTTTAACTTCTTTTTTCTCTTCTTTGAACTTATTGAACAATTATATTTGTGTCATTGGAAATATGTGTTTTGGACGTTCTTCATATTGTTTTCGTGCTATTTTCTTTTGCAACACATCCCTTGTATGTGGTGAAACATGAGATTCTGTCAACCAACAATTACGGGCCAATTCTTTAACATTTTCTTCAAGTCTATCTTTGTAGGGTTGTCTAGAAATCATTGTCCAACAAGCAAGTTCATCATTTGCATCTATTTGCAATCAAAATTTTCTATGTTTGTAAAATATTTTTCTTGATATTCCCATTGTTTTTTCCATGTGTCATGTCAAACAATCTTTTATATTGCTAGATGAAACAACTGTTGTTTGTATCACTCTACGTGTAACATTGACATCTTTTTTTCGAGATTTTCCAAAAGTTTTTAATACACTAGATATATTGTCAAAGACATTCTGTTTTACCTTTGCATCTTTTGTCGACTTTTGAATACCCAATAATGATGTAGCTTCTTTTAAATTTTTTGACTTTATTAGAAATAGTAAAAGTTGAGCTTGTACTATTACTGATTCATCTTTGAAAAAAGTATTATACATATTCTTAGTTCGATATCTTATATAATGTTTAACTTCTTTCTTCCCAAATTTGTCAGTATCAACATTTTCTAATATTTCATCATCAATGTTGATAGATTCTCCTGCATATTTCAATTTAAATTTTAGATTAAAAAAAAAAATGAACCTAAATTCACTAAACTATATACAAGTGTTCATATTGTATTATTTAAATTTATGTACATACCTATAGGTGATTCGACTTATGCTTCAATTTTGGTTTCAACGTCTTCATCGAAGTTATGAGACAAACTATTTATGTTTTTTGAAAAACATCAAATTGTAATTACAATCAATTATATTAAACAATATTTTAAATTTGAATTCTATACTTTTAATATAGACAATATGTGCATGCATACATGGTTGGACTTCTTCTTGTTGAAAATCTCTATTTACATCATCATTGTTTATTTCTTCAATATTTGCACATTCTCGTTTATTTCTCCAATAATGCTCTTTCCTTTGTTCGTTATGGTGAGTTTCATCTCGAGTGTGATCAAATTTTCTCTTGCGCAAACTTTTGTTTCCCATGAGTATAGTTATCTGTAAAAGGTTTTAAAAAAGTCAACATTTCAGAATAGTCTCAGAAAAACTTCATTGTCACAAAAATTATTAAAAAATTATATCAATAATTTTATGTTCAACGTTTAGCTTTCAATATATAAATTGTTATTCCAATAAAAACTTGAACTTAATTTTTATTTTATTTTTTGCATTCAAAACATCAATTACCTTGCTCAAAAAAACAAAAAAGATGATTCAAAACTTTGTTTAGGTGCTCTAGAAAACCATGAAACAAGCGAGTCAATTGTGTTAAATGTGTTCGACCGAAAGTGTTTTTATAATATTTGGTGCGAAGTGAAACAATACGACATGTCTCTTCATTATTTCCAGATGAAGGAATTCTCTCACCCACCATTCGGCCGAAAAAATGTTGTTTCGATCGAAAAACTAGGAAATCGTTTACTTTTAACGGATTTTGTTGGAATTACATGTTTCGTCCGAAAAAAAAATCTTTCGACCGAAAGATTCTTTCACTCGTAAACTAGTGAATGGGACTGTTTGCAGGAACCTGAGAATTCCCTCTAGCTTACCTGAAGTTTGGAGGTTGAAAACTCCTACAAATACTCAGAATTTAGTTTCGAAATTAATACCAACATTTGCAAAATTGAATCTACTTTCAATGGATATAATTTTTTTTCATTTTCATTATTTTTATCTAATTTTATTTATTTTTTTTAAAAAATCACTGAATAATATTTTCAGCTGGCATTATGATTCAGTGAAATGAAATATTCATATATCTAAAAATACACAGTGAAAAATTTTGAAAAAATTATATTCAGAATCCTTAAACTGTTCTTTTCAAAATAGTATCTTTAGATTTTACTTTTAAGTAAAAATTAAGATAGATACAAGGTGGGGGAAAACATGTGTTTAAAATCTACAACATTTTCAACTTGGTCAACTTCAAAATATTCTAGAAATTATAATATTCATCCGTTAGATTCAAAATTATAGTCATAATAAAATAGAGTCTCTGTAGATTGTTGAAGTATATTTCATTTGTTAAAAACAAAAGTTTAATAATAGATACATTCTTGGGGGAAAACATAACTCATTATCATTCCTTTCATGTTTAAGGAGCATAATGTTAAACAATTGTCAAATTGACATATCAAATCTCAATAATAAAAAAATTGGAAAATAGTTAGTGGAAAGCTAACAAATTTCTTCACAAGTTTTGTTTTTACCGTAAAGTGAAATTCTAAATAAAAAAAATACTTTTGTATACCAGAAGTTGAAGAACTTGTGAAAATATAGTTTTTTTTTTCTCATAAAACAAGCAAAATAGACACCCATCTTCATGATTACACCCAAAAATAAAAATAAAAACAAAAAAATTATCAAAAAAAATTATAAATTTAAAATTTGCATAATTAGTTCTAGAAGCATCTACATTTTCATAAAAATAAATAAATTATGTTATGCATAGCTAAATAATATCATTGACATTGCACATATTAATAGAGTTTTGGAAGAAAATGGCATGCCTATATTTTTTAGTCCAAGCCCATTAGGTTGAACTTAATTCCAAACCAACCACATTGGTTTGATAGCTCTAGGTATGTCATGCTAAAAAAATGCAAATGCGTTATTTTTAAATAATGCATATGCATTATAAAACACATTCACAGGGATGTAATAAAGAAATGTATAGAGATACATCAATAATATAATAGAGATATATCAGAGATATAAACATACACATAGAGATATAGTAATACACAATTTCTATTAATGAGCGAAATGTACAAAACTGTAGAAATAGAGAGTGAAAAACTCGCTAAAATAGTGGTAGCTTATCTCTGAGAAGAGATGTGATTCCTATGCTCATTCGCAAGAAGATGAGTACAATGAGGCTCTGAAGGATTTTTTACAATAAGAATGAATGTCAAAACCCTAGACATCAAAAAACCTAACCCTAGGAGATGAAGCACCAAAAGTCATGTGGGCCCCATTGGGGTAAGTTAGTACATCACATCAACTTCCTGGGGTTGTAAATTTTGCATATGATCTTTGCTTAGGGCGCACGATAGCGTGTTGGGAAGGCCTTGCTGAGGAGATTCATTTCGTAGGCTCAATCGGAGCCTTTTGTTATCATTTAGGTTCCTGATCATGAAAAAATGTTGTTTAGGCCCTCAAAATGGCCCTAGAATTTTGGGACCCGAAAAAATGCTAAAAATAGTGAGTTGCCAAAAAATTGTTTTGAGCCAGTTGGAATAGGTGGGTGGCTACCAAGATCCTCCTAGATAAATTATTCCCCCTTAGGAAGCAATTATGACCATTGCATTGAGTTCCCGGGGGAGAGGGGGAAGCATTTGTTGAATCTGAACCTTGGTGCATTGCTTGCCTTACTGGAGAAGTTGCGATGCTTGGCTTGTGGAAGGTTGTCGAGAACCTCATGTTGGAAGGGTTCGACCTTTTGAACCAGTCTGGTTATATGAGATGACTTTGTGAAGAAAAAATCTTTGCGCTTTTCTTCAATCTTGTCGATATGCTTCTGTTGGATAGAAGGTGCTTGGGCTAAGGCTGCAGTGGTTGCAGTGTCCTTATGTTCACCTTTTGAATAGATTGTGAAGAAGCTAAATGTTGTAGTATGAGATATTACCTTGCGACACTATTTAGGTGGGACAATAGTCATAAATACCTCTGGTATCCTGTAGAGATGACCCCCTAGAGTAACAATGACACCACATGGTCGAGACTCATAAATAGCATGGTGCTTCTACATATATGGCTGGCCCAAAACAACATCACAGACATCCAGTGCGAAAACATCACATAATACCTCATCCTTGAAGGGCTTGATGTCGTATGACAAGTGACACTGCTAGCTGACATGGATATCTCGTCCCTAGCGAAGCCACCCGATGTTGTATGGTTGCGGGTGTGGTGTTGTCGACAATCGTAACTGTTTGAGGACCTCTGTTGAGATGAGGTTCTTATGGATTCCTCTATAAACAATAAAACATAGCGAGGTCCCCTTCACCCACATTTGTGAATGAAAAATGTGCTCCCCCTCTTCAAGATATGTTGGTTTTTCTAGTTGAATTGTTGTGGTCACGACAGTAGCAGTGGGGTCTGCATCGATGATCTGTCTTCTCCCATTATTTTCTGAATTATATTATGAATCAGGATTCATCTCCTTTTCTTTTATCTCGTCCACCAATGATTGATTTGAGCAAAATTCATCAGTGTTGTGCCAGGGGATTTTTTGGAAATCACACCACTTTCCAATGTCATTCTTCGTCTTTCCATTACCCTTATTTTCTTGTGGCTTGGACTGTTTTTTTGGAGGCTATTTGTTAGAGTCATCTTTACCATACTTTGGTCGTTGCAAATTTGCAGACCCAAACTCTCATTTTTTATGGTGCCTAAATTTCTACTCTATTTCGAGAGCGTATTGATATGCATCTCCTAGTGATGAGATTTCTAGAAAATCCATCTCGATTTAGATGTACCTATGTAGAGCCCCATGGTATTTCAAAATCAGATGTTTCTCAGAGTCTTTGATACCCATCTTGGTGCGCAAGGTATGGAAAGTATTTGTTAACTCTGACATTGTTAGGCCCCTCTCTTGTCGTAGTTTGGTCCATCTCATGTATTGGTCATCATAGTTACCAATAGAGTAATATAGTTCCTTGAACACATCCACAAAAGAATCCCAAGTGGGTTCGACCCCATATATTCCAAAATCCTCTATGGATATTTTCTCCTAGTAATTTTCCCACCAATGTTTGACATGGGGGAGAGCCTTAAGGAGTGTGAAGGTGATATTTACCCTATTGGAAAAATTGTGAATAGAGAAACAACCTTCTAGCAGATTTAACCATTTTTCTAGGGCATCCGCATCTATCTGACATTCAAATATAGGAATATCAAAATTAAATTGTCCATTGAAAGGAGAGGTGCCTTCAAAGTGGTCGCTTGATGAAGATGCACATACTGTTATCGGTAGGCGTTGAAGGATGTGGAAAAAATTCTCCATCATTTCGTCTCTCTATCGCATGAGAGCTTGCTCAAGCAACATATTAATAGAATCTTTTGCTCTGTCATCTTTATTTTCTTCCACCATGGAGGGTTTCTTGGGCATGCGAGAATGATTGTCCTCAAGGGAGACAAGATCGAGACCCAACTTGCTATACTTGGACCTCATTGGGGACATGCACAAAAAAATGATCAAGAGCAACCTGCTCTGATACCACTGATCCGGATTATTTTCGGCATGAAATGAGAGCAGAGATATAATAAAGAAATGTATAGAGATATATCAGTAATATTACAGAGCTATATCAAAGATATAACTATAAACACAGAGATACAATAATACACAATTTCTATTAATAAGTGAAAGACTCACTAGAATGGTGGCAACTTATCTCTGAGAAGAGATGTGATGAATATTGATCCGAATCCAGGGGTGATTAGTTTCCAATATTTATTTGATCCTATCACTCCTTCAAAGGGTCAGCTATAGATTGTTTTACTTGAGCGATTTGCAATTAAAGGTAAAGTTGAAGTCTTATAAGCTTGAATCCAAAGTGAATAAAACCTCTTTAGTTTCTCTTATGTGTTATATGTCATGCTTGAATTTAATATCCTATGTGCAAAAATTC
>JASDQU010237332.1:2056-16946 GCA_032191745.1 Picea mariana | reverse complement strand
AGCACTGATAGAGATGGCATGGATGCAGCAAAGCACACTGTCCTTGATAGCCATTTTTGGACACAGGTCAAGTATGTTTTACAGTTCACCAAGCCAATTTATAACATGATTCGGTTTGCAGATTCTGATCGACCGATCATTGGGGAGGTGTATGAGCAAATGGATAATATGCTAGGACAAATTAAGGACATTGTTGAGCCTAGAGATCAGAATTTGTATGATTTTATCATTATAGAGGTGGAAAAACGATGGGAGAAGCTAAATATTCCACTACATGCCTTAGCATATGTGTTTACACCAAAATACTATCATATGTCATGGCTTTCAACCCCAGCACCAGGGGGTGGGGCGAAGAGAAAACCACACCAAGATCCAGAGGTTTAAACTGGTTATATGCAAGCATTAGAAAAAATGTACCCAGATGTTGAAGAGTGTGATAGCATTCAGCAACAGTTGAGCCAGTACATCAGTTGCACTGGTGACTTTGGGAGCAACGCTGCATATAGAGATCGAAGGAATTTGCATTCTCTTCAGTGGTGGGACATGCACGGCAGTAATACACCACAGCTATGTTATATGGCAATGCGGGTTCGTTCACAAGTGGTGAACACTTCTTCAGCAGAGAGGTGTTGGAGCACATACAGTTTCATCCACAATGTCAGAAGGAACAGGTTGAATGTACAGCGAGCAAAGACCTTGGTCTATGTGCATTACAACTTGCGATTGTTGACCCATTACTGCGAGGATCCAACTATAGATAAAGCAAATAAGATGTGGGACTACAATCCAGAGGAGGACAATTTAGAGGATGGAGCATTAGTTTTGGAGGAGTTGGAGAATTGGATGAGAATGATCGTGCTAAGATGCCACCACCCAGTGCGAGGTCCCATGGACGGGCCCCCTTGACTAGCACTCCACTAGAAACTGCATTAGAAGGACCTTCACATTCGGTTGCTT
The DNA here is from genome assembly GCA_032191745.1 of Picea mariana. Taxonomy (NCBI): domain Eukaryota; kingdom Viridiplantae; phylum Streptophyta; class Pinopsida; order Pinales; family Pinaceae; genus Picea; species Picea mariana. Next base: position 15,989 of record JASDQU010237332.1, on the reverse strand, counting down.
CATCTTCACTACCACCACGCGTACCCCCACGAGGGAATCGTGGTGGTGAAAGGAGATAGGAGTAGAAGAAATAGATTGTTTTTCATTTACTAGATTTAAATATAATTATCATTGTAGTACTTATGCAAATAGTCAATTTTTGTAAACAAAACTATTTGGCCATGACTCATGTTGACAATTGGTGGATAACCTTTTCATTCCATAAGTTAATGATGTACTTCCCTATTATATGGTTCTAAAGTTTGTATGTTTGTAATTGCTAGAATCTATATGGTTTGTATTTGTATTTGTAAAATGTATTTCAATTTCTTACTTTGTATGTGTAATTGTTAGCAGCTAGATGGTTGATGCTTAAATGATTATTCATTAATGTACTACGTAAGATTCATGGAATGATGGATAATATGGAATTTAGATGGTATTTCATATATTGGAAGTATCACAAACATACATGTTTCATAAATTTTGCATCTAGTTTGGCATTCTGCATGTTTTCTTTTGAATATATATATATATATATAAACGCTCTGGAGACACTTCGCTCCCGACCATTTTTTGAAAATGTGCTCCCACACTCCCACTCCCGCTTCGCTCCCACGCTCTAGCAACACTGAATTAGACATAAGGTACATGGTACATGGCACAAAGTACTTCCCACATGTGTTTAGAAGCTCACAAACACAAGGGGACCATTTTCCAAGGTACCCAAATCTCAACACTCCCTTTTACCAAGGAAAGTGCTCTTCACCACCAATATCATCCCTATAGTGGACATGGTTGCCTACTGGTAAATACTTGGTGAGTATGGTTGTACTCTGATCAATGAAAGTAGTGTCTGACACAGATCTACTCAATCTGCATGATCTATAGATGGAAGCGTCTCTCCACCTATCCAAGATCACCTAGATCTTGGTATCAAACCAAAGATCTCTCCCACCAAGGATTTCTACCTCCTTGCATCTCGCCAACGGTCACTACTCTTGGCATCTCACCAAGAGTCACTCTCTTGGCATCTCACCAAGAGTCTCCCCCTCTTGGTATCTCACCAAGAGTACCTGGATCTCGACATCTCACCAAGATCCTCAACTTGGCCTCTCACCAAGTAGCTTCCACCTGAAGTGGAACCAAAATCTGATATGCCCATCTTCATAGCCAAGTGAGGCTCAAGCCTTCGTGGTGCCCTGGCACTCCTCCTCATCAATCTCTAATGCTTTGAAGCCCCTGCACCAACCCTTTGTCTCGGCAACTTTGAAACTGAAGTTGTCCCAGGTGGACTAGTCACCCCTAATGATGGTGTCCAGGAAAACTAAGTCTGAGCTCCCTCTGAATCACTACTATGAGTCAATAGGTCCTCCTCAACTTTGTCTCCCCACCTGATGTTGGATGGTGTAACAACAAACAAACTTGTAGCAAATGCACAATCTCGCAAATTGTTCATCGAACTCAAGCTCCTTTGTTATCGTTGTTGAAACATCCTGCTGCTTCTTATTCTTCTTGGGACACTGTCCTACATAGTGACCCATCTCCCTACAAGCAAAGCATCTCACTGTGCTCATGTCTCTCTTCTGCCCACCACTGCTCTCTCCCTGTGGTGGGGCCCCAAACTTGGGACCCTGTCGACCTCCCCTACTGATCTTCTTCTTGCCCTTTGTCCAAAGAGCAAGGTCTTCATCACCCTGCAATGTCTGCTACTGTCCAGAAGCCTCTGATATAAGCCTAGTCTCCTCCTGAACGAAATCATCCCACAATCTCTCCCAAGTGGGCATGATCTCCCTGGCAACAATGCCACAAACAAATGGACCCCATGGTTTGGTGAAGTTGTTTAAGGTTGTCCTCACCATAGAATTTGGATCCACTACCTCTACAACGGCTCCAAGCTCGTCTCTGATCTGGGTGTATCGGCCAAGGAAAGAAGTTACTGACTCGTCTTGGAGCATACGAATGCCTCTGAGTCGATCATACAAAACCATCTTTCGGTTCTAGTTAGAGCTCTGGTAAAGATTGCAAAGAGATGCCCAAATCTCAAATGCATAGGCTTTCCCAGTCAAGTGGGGAATGATGTGATCCCTCACTGCATCACACATCGTCCTCTTTGTCTTGTTGTTCCTCTTCCTGAACTCTGCTAACAAGACGAGAGCAGTAGCAGGAGGAATAGGAACAATCGCCTCAACTATATCCCATAGTTCAAGGTCCGCTAAGACAAAGACAATCTCAGCCTTCCAAGGCGACCAATTGCTAGCTCCAGCTAGCCTATCCTCCACACGCATCTGAGATGCTGACATCACTGTCGACTGCACTCAAACTGATGCTACAACTGCAAAGGAACATTGCCTCACTCCTATCAACATAGGTGTGAAAAGAGGCAAACGAACACCGACCTCACTCCTAGCAATATAGGTGTGAAAAGAGGTCGTGAAAAATCAGCCTCACTCCTACCAAGTAGGTGTGAAAAGAGACTGACGAAATGTCCACCAACTGCTCTACAACTCTCCACAGAAATTATGCCAACAAGCTGCCACTAAACTTTGTCAATGGTTGTCCACAAAATCTGCCCAAAAGATGTCTAAAACAGTCCACCAAGATGTTGTCCAAAAGTCAGCAAAAATCAGCCACCAAGCTCTGATACCATGAAGATTTTTCAGGTCCTAACAAGCTGCCAACTAGGTAGGTCTTTGACCTCAAGTTGGCTCTAAGTTTCAACTGTCAAACAAGGGTTATTTGTTGTTTTATAACAGCAAATTGTTCAGTAACTTCTTTGTTGTTTCGTTACGGTTACATAGGCCATTTAGGTGCTCTAGCATGTAGTTTTTGTCACAAGATGTTACCACACGCATACCACAAGCTATGTAACACACCTAGAGATCTTTTAGAGCTGAAATAATGTTCTTCTAAACACCAAGATAAATGAAAATGAACACGGGTATTTTTGGTCAACATGACCCTGGATACACCCCCCCTTCTCCCCCCCCCGGGGAAAACCAGTTTGGAATCTGAATGTATAAATGTGGAAAAAAGAAGGTGGAATACAACAAGTACAATAAACAGATGAACCTGATACAATAGCAGCTTGAACCAAGCTGAAACACAAGTCCAAATGAAGAAGATGCGCCCTCCTCACAAGTTGCCAAGACCACTGAACTGAAGCTCTATGCCAACTAGAAGCTCTGATGAAGAAACCCTCCCACAGTACTCTGAATTTGTGTTGTAGCTCTCCACTGAAACTGTCATCACTGCAATCTGAGCTTTGCAAGTCCTCCCTGCTAGTTGTGCACCCTCCTCCTAGCAAGAACTAGCTCCACAAATAAATGAAGGACTAAGCTTGCTGGCTACCACCATGAATGGGGGCGCCTAAGATTTCTTCACTCAATGCATCCAACATCATCCTCATGCTCCTCTCCCAACTTTCTTGGTGAACATAACAAGGAATAATAAGCTCTCCTTTGCCCTTGCACCTTCCTTGAGGAAGCATAAGGAAACCTAAAATATGAGTGGATGAGATCATCTCATCTCATCCCTAATCAATGGTTGAGATCTCAAAAAAATCTCAACTCAAAACCCACTTTACTTAAGTTTTCATAGTTTCACTTTATGTCCCTCAATTCACCCACAAAGTGAATTAATTGTCATTTTAGGCAAAAATGACCAAATTCCACTTTTGACTTAAATCTCCTAAAACAAAGTCAAATTAGACATAAGGTACATGGTACATGGTACAAATTACTTTCCACATGTGTTTAGAAGCTCACAAACAGAAGGGGACCACTTTCCAAGGTACCCAAATCTCAACAATTGGAAGAGGGCAGCTTGGGCACTTCTATTTATGGAGGAGCTATGGGAGCTTGGGAACCTATTATTTAGTGGTGTTCATACTTGCTTGGAGGAGGGCACACTATAGGAGGAGGGCGCACACCTAGCAGGGAGGAGCTAGACTTGAGGGATTGCAGATCTGTTTGTTTCAGTGGAGAGGTAGCACACAAGAGCACATTTGTGTGCAAGGGATTCTTCTTCAGAGCAACCAGCATCACTTTTGTGGGATAGAGCAACAAGGGAAGAGGCGCGCTAAGTTTGGGCGCATTTCTTCTTGGTTCCTTTGGTAAGTCTCGAGAGGAGCTTGCTTTGTATACAGGTTCCATCATATTGTATTTCTTGTTGTATCTCATGCTTTAGACACCACTTATATGTACTTCCATTCCAAACTGGTTTTCCCCAGGGGGATTTTATCCAGGATCATGTTGACCAAAAATACCTGTGTCCTGTTTTCATGCATGCTTAGAGTGTAGATCAGTTTATTTGTGTTGTAAAGAGTAGAGGAGTGTTACTTGTTTTGAGTTATATTGCAAGTGCTAACATTGGGTTACAAAAACACTTGCAAGGGCACCTCAAAGAACACTTAACCACAAAAACTATGGGTAGAAAGTTACTAAACTATTTGCTGTCCTAAAAACAGCAAAGGACAGTTTTGGAGATTGAAACTTAGAGTCAATCTCAAGGTCAAAGACAGACCTTAGTTGGCAGCCTCATAGTACCTCAATTTTTCTTCATAGTACCAGATCCCTTGGTGGCAAAGACTTGTTGATTTCTAGAGCATTTAGTGAGCAGTTTTGTGACAGCTTGTTAGCATATTTTGGACAGCTTGTTGGCAAAGTTAGTGGACAGCTTGTGGGCAGATTTGTTGAACAGTTGTAGGACTCTTTTGTGAACACGTTTGGACAGCCTTACTTCTGCTTGTGTGTCAAGTGGTGAGGCTGAGTTCTTTTGTAGTTTTCGCATCAGTGTGAGCTTTAGTGGACAGCCATGTCAATGTCCCAGATGAGGACGGAGGATAGGCTAGACAGAGCTAGCAACTAATCCCCTTGGAAGACCAGGACCACCTTCGTGTTGGAAGATTTTGAACTATGGGATATAGTTCAAGCTCCCGTGGTGATTCCTCCTACAGCTGCTCCTTCACCATTGTTGGATGCAGATTTCAAGAAGAAAAACACCAAGGCGAAGAGGACTATTTGTGATGCGATGAGGGACCACATCATACGCCATCTGGCTGGTAAAGACTATGCATTTGAGATATGGGCATCTTTGTGCAAGCTTTACCAAACTCCAAACCAGAACCAGAAGATGGTTCTGCAGGACAAGCTCGGGACAGTGACATCATACCTAGGCAGATTCACTCATATCAGAGATGAGTTAGAGGCGGTCAGAGAGATTGTGGATCCAGACTTTATGGTGAGGACAGCTTTGAACAACTTTTCCAAACCTTTGGGTTCATTTGTACGAGGCATTGTTGCCCGAGAAGTCATGCCTACTTGGGAGAGACTTTGGGACGACTTCATACAAGAGGAGTTGAGGTGCAGCTCTAGGTCTTCAAGACAGCAGCATATGCCTGGGGGTATGAGGATCTTGCTCTTTGGTTAAAGGGCAAGAAGAAGATCGGAGAGGGTGCAAGACAAGGTCCCAAGGGAGGGACCCAACCACAGGAGAATGGCAGTGGGCAGAAGGACATAAGCAAAGTGAGATGCTTTGCTTGTGGTGAAATGGGGCACTATGCTGGACAGTGTCCCAAGAGGAAGAAGAAGAAGCAGCAGGATGGCACTGCAGCGACAGCAGAGGAGGAGGAGTTCGATGTTGAGTCTGCGAGGGAGTGTGCATTTGTTAGTTGTTGTTCGCCAGTTGGTACACCATTCAGTGGTAGGTGGGAAGACAGAGTTGGGGAGGACCTATTGACTCAGAGTATTGATTCAGAGGGAGCTCAGACTCAGTTTTCGAGGACACCATCTTCAGGGGTGACTAGTCCACCCAGGATCGCTTCAGTTTCAGAGTTGTCGAGCCAGAGGGTTGGTGCAAGGGCTTCAAAGCATCAAAGATTAATGAGGACGAGCAACAAGGCACCACAGAGGCTTGAGCCTCACTTGGCTACGAAGACGGGCATATCAGGTTCATGATCCACTTCAGGTGGAAGTCACTTGGTGAGAGGCCAAGTTGAGGATCTTGGTGAGATGCCAAGATCTAGATATTCTTGGTGAGATGCCAAGAGGGACAGACTCTTGGTGAGATGCCAAGAGTAGTGACCATTGGCGAGATGCTAGGAGGTAGAAATCCTTGGTGAGCGACCAAGATTGAGGATCATGGTGAGATGCCAAGACCTAGAGACTCTTGGTGAAATACCAAGAGATGTGACTCATTTGCATGCCATGAGTATAGGACCTTGGTGAGAGACCCAGGAGAGGATCTTGGTGAGATTCCAAGACCTAGAGACCTTTGGTGATATGCTGAGGGAGAGATCTTTGGTAAGATGCCAAGATCTAGGTGATCTCAGGTAGGAGGAGATAGACTTCCATCTAGAGACCAGGTAGGTCGACAGATCAGTGTCAAGGCAAGTTGAGCAGATCAACGTCGGGACAGGTCGAACAGATCAGAGACAGAGGCCACTTTGATGAGAGGGTACAACCATACTCACCTAGGCCTTGCCAGGAGGCAAGGAAATCCATAGCTGGGACGCGATTGATTGGTGAGAAACACTTTCCTCAGTAAGAGGGAGTGTTGAGTTTTGGTGTACCTCGAGAAGTGGTTCCCTTGTGGTTTTGGGTCTCTAACCACAAGAGGGAAATGTCAGTACCTTTGTACCTTATACTTTATGTCTAATTTCACCGACTTAGGAGATTTAAGTCAAAAGTGAAATTTGGTCATTTTAGCCTAAAGTGACTATTAATTCACTTTGTGGGTGAATTAGGAGACATGAAGTGAACTTAGGGAACTTAACCCAAAGTGGGTTTTGAGTTGAGATTATCGTGGGATGCTCTCAACCATTGATTAGGGATGGCTTGAGATGAACCTAGCCATCCACATTTAGGTTTCCTTATGGATTGCTCAAGGAGAGCGCAAGGGGCCAAGGGAGGCTCATTTTCATTCATTTGCTCACTTGGAGAGTTTGAGAGGGAGCATGAGGATGAGGTTGGAGGCATTGGAAGAGGGCAGCTCGGGCGCTTCTATTAATGGAGGAGCTATGGGAGCTTAGGACCCTACTATTTAGTGGTGTTCATACTTGCTTGGAGGAGAGCGCACACCTCCGCTGGGAGGAGCTAGACTTGAGGGATTGCAGATCTGTTTGTTTCAGTGGAGAGGTACCACACAAGAGCACATTTGTGTGCAAGGGATAATTCTTCAGAGCAACCAAGGTCAAGGGCGCATCACTTATGTGGGATAGAGCATCAAGGGAAGAGGCACACTAAGTTTGAGCGCATTTCTTCTTGCTTCCTTTGGCAAGTCTTGAGAGGAGCTTGCTTTGTATATAGGTTCCATCATATTGTATTTCTTGTTGTATCTCATGCTATAGACACCATTTATATATACTTCCATTCCAAACTGGTTTTACCCGGGGGGTTTTATCCAGGCTCATGTTGACCAAAAATACATGTGTCCTATTTTCATGCATGCTTAGAGTGTCGATCAGCGTATTTGTGTTGTAAAGTGTAGAGGAGTGTTACTTGTTTTGAGTTATATTGCATGTGCTAACATTGGGTTACAAAAACACTTGCAAGGGCACCTCAAAGAACACTTAACCACAAAAACTATGGGCAAAAAATTACTAAATTGTTTGTTGTCCTAAAAACAACAAAGGGCAATTTTGGAGATTGAGTCAATCTCAAGGTCAAAGACAGACCTTAGTTGGCAGCCTCATAGTACCTCAGTTTTTCTTCACTTAGAGCATGATGTCACCCACACGTGTGACTTTGGAGGGCACATTTTGGTGTTTTAGCATGGTTTGTCAGTGTTAGAGGCTACTTGAGGAGTCAACCCCACTTGTGTCATGGATTATTGTTGTTTTAGATCATTATGTGGACATATGTGCTAGGGTTGCCTCATATAAAGAGGCTACCGCTCATTTTGAATCAAACACAATTCACTCTTATGTGAGATCACTACTACTTGTTCTCTCTTATCTCTTTTTCACCCTAGTCTACTTGCGCACACCTGTGGAGCATGATCTTGTGGATGTCTTCTCTTGTTTTGGATGGATGAATAATGAGCTAGGGTTTCTCTTGCATAGCGACTTGGATGAGTAGGTCTTCTTCAAGTGTTATTGCATGGTATATTGTTGTAAATGCTAATTGTTATTGCATGTTACCTTGTTCTTGTTGAAACCCTAGGAGGGATCATAAGTCTTTGTCCCCCTCCCTTTTTTCATCTTTCTTTAATCAATTGGAGCATTTAAATACCTAGTCCCAGAGATCATAAGTCTTTGTCCCCCCAGGATTAGTCTTTAGCTACTTCAGGTTCTTAAGGTCCATAGGCCTTTGCACCTTAGGATTTTGATTTAGTTTACATGAATCAAGAACTAGGCATCTTGGAAGAAGGTAAACAACACCTAAGGTCCATAAGTCTTTGCACCTTGGGGTTTGTTTTCTTGCAAAGTTTGATCCTAAGCCCATGAATCTATTACCTTAGGACTTCAAATCTTCACTCTGATCCATTTTCAAGGTGTAACTTGACTCCATTGCCCAAAAGAGACAAAAAGGCACTAGTCTTAAGCTCACAAAGTGGTGTAAAACACAACCCTTTCACCTCTCTCTCAAAGCAACCTAGTAGTTGGATACCCAACTACTCTCTCACCCTAAATCTAATCCAATGCTTGACAAACTTGGTAATTTATTTGTTGCTGTTATAAATGTTTGTTATAGCCATTAGGGTTAGTTTAGATTGCTGATAACTTATTTAATATTGTGGTTTATGAAGGCTGAATTCACTGTGAAACACTTGGATCTTATTCCACTCATTAAGTACTATATTTTAAGATTTTATTGGCATTTTTTTAGGGCTGTTTTCTTGGTGCTGTTATAAATGTTCATTGCCAGGATAAACTGTTAGATATTGCAGAAAATTATTGCAACAGCCCTCTTTCATTGATAGCTGGTGTATGGGATCATTGTTTACATGTATAGACTTGATAATTATTGAAATCTCTCGCATATCTTCAATCAATCAATTGTTTTGTTTCGTTACAGCTATCCCCTTGAACCTAGCCTATCACCTCCAGTGACCAAGATAGGGGACCATAGACTTGTCTTCAGCTTTTTATAGGATCCCTTGAGGTCACAAGGGAAGCCTCCCTTGTGTTGGATCTTCATCCATCACTAAAACGAGGGAAATACTTGTCTAGGTGACAGTGACAAATATTTCAAATTGTTACAAAAGTTTGGTGTCTTGTGAAAGGCTTTGCACAAGTACAATTCCTGTAATAACATGGCCTAAAGGTCAGTGATTGGGAGCAGTCAACTAACACTGAAAGATCACAACTTTGACTCTTGAACTGACAAGACCTTAAATCATACTATGAAAATGTGAGATTTGAAGACAAAGGTTGTCAAAAAGGCGTTTGACTAGTAGGATTTTTTCTAAAAAACACACTTGAAATGAAAAGCAGAGCCAAATTTTGGCACTAACAAAAAAGTGCATCGTGAGTCTGTCAGCTTCGTATTTTATGCTGCTAATTTCAGAGATATTTGAAGTATAGGTTTCCTTTAGTTAAAAATGACTTAACAAAAATGAAAACCATGTTCACCCAAGGTCATGTTAGACAGCCAAATTTGGGTGTCTCATTGTGCAGCTGAAATGTCCCTCTTGTTAAATTTGGCAGCATCGACAGTGATTCTCCAATGAGAGGCCATATGGGCCACCTAGAGGCTAGCCAGGGAGATTTGGAGAATCAACCAGTCTTGTGAGGTATTGACAAAAGCCAGGGGGAATGTACAACCTCTGTGAGTCCAACCAAAAGTCAGGACGAACAAGAGGCTATGTAAGTCTAATGCAAAAGTCGGGGGGAACGTACAACCTCTGTGAGCATAGACAGTCTAGTGCAAAAGTCAGTGGGGAACGTACAACCTCTGTGAGCATAGACAGACTAGTGCAAAAGCCAAGGAGAACGTACAACCTCTGTGAGCCTAGTCAAGCCTTGTGAGCCGTGAACAAAAGTCAAGGCATCTAGCAAAAGTTAGGTTGAATATAAAATTCCTATACGCTAGAAACAAATGATATTCTTAATATTGCAAATGATATAAATGTATTGATCTAGTGTGTTGGCACGTGTAACATTATCCACCATGAAGAGAAATTTGAATTGCCTTGTAAAGAGTAGAGCTGTAGAAGTCAAAGTTGGATGTCTAAGTCAAAGTCAAAGTTGTCGAGTTGTCACATGTTGCATGTTGCATGCATGCATGACATGTGCATGCTAAGTTAGTACGCATGCATGCCAAGTCAAGGGTGAGTTGTAACTGAAGTCTCAAGTCTAGTTCTATTTTCGAACTAAAGTGTGAAGCTGAGTTATGTCAAGCATGCCTTCTTACCTCTAATTCGAGTCCTCTCCTCTTCTCCTATTCATTCCTTTATAAGCAGAGGTCGACCCCCTCTCCTCCACACAACTGCTATGCAGGGAAAAGGTGAAGCATTAAAAGCTGCTATACAGAGGCGAATATCAGTCCATTAAAGGCTTCTATACAGAGGCGCATATAGAGGCAGCATACCAGTGTTGTAGAGGTGCATATAGAAGCAGCAAACAGTGCTGTAGAGACAGCGCTAAAGAGGCAGCCATATCAGTGTTGTACAAAGGTACATATCCGTGCTAACGAGGCAGCCATAACAGTGTTGTACAGAGGTACATATCAGCTCTAAAGAGGCAGCCATATCAGTGCTGTACAGAGGTACATATCAGCGCTAAAGAGGCAGCCATATCAGTGCTGTACAGAGGTACATATCAGCATATAGAGGCAGCATATAGAGGCACATATCAGTCAGTTAGAGGCAGTTTCAACAGCCCATATCAGAGCTGATATATCTCAGTCTTTGAAAGCAACTAGGATACATCTATATCAGCAAGGTCTCTTAGAGCTCTGTCAGGTCAGAGTCAACTTGGCAAGCTCTTTAAGAGCAGAGTTTTCATGGTGAATATTTGTAAGTGATCTTACATTATTGATGCAATAAAGAAATATCGTTTGCTGGGGTTTTTCTCCCTGTACAGGGTTTCCCCAGGGTATATGTGTTGTTGATGTGCATGCCTACGTATCTACATGGTTATTGCTATTCAGTTATGATTCTATATTGTTGAAATGTATTAAGCTGGAATCAAAGTGTTGAAGAAAATAAAGAAATAATCCGCATAAGAAATCAAGCTCATAATTTAACACCTCTATCAAACTTTGGGTAGCTAAAACATAAAAGAGAATTTTTTTAGGAACATAATTCCTTTGTCTTAGGATGATGAGAATTAGTCTAGTGAACATGTATTATATTTTTTCTTTTCTATGATGTAATTTATCCTTATCTCTTTTGGCTGATTTAGTTTAAATTGACCACCCACTTTACTGTATTTTATTGGAGAAATTGTCAATCTTGATCACTCCACCAATATTGTACTCTATATAGTAATACAAATGAGCGTACAGCACAGGTACAGTTCTCAAAATCTCCTCCCTGCTCTCTTATGGTATTTTGTGTGAGAGAATTCACGTTGGCGGTACTGTGCTCATATCATAGGTGTCAAGTCCAAGGGGTAAATATTCTGCCAAAATTGTCTGGAACTTGTACCCAGCCTCATGCAAGAACAGAACCCTTGTGACTGAATATTTCATCGCTCTCACATGTGAACTGAGGCCAGATGGCTGAACAAAGACATTTAATTAAGCTCAATTCATATTTCTAGCCAAGTTATCTGCTATAACTACTGCCTTTGTTATCTTGTATCAAGTTCAACTTTTCGCAATGGTTTTCTAAAACTGCATTGCTATATCTTGCCTAGTTCACATACAACTGTCTATTTTACTTTCACTCAAATAAACTTAAAACTTATTAAAACATTACAAGTTCATTTTTTCTAAGTTATGTGAAGTCAACAGGATCTTGGTTAGTTGGCAAAAAGGGGATGTTTCATACCCCACACCAAGGTTCAAATCCCCAATGATGCACTTTGGCCCTCATGGGCCGTTTCACCCATGCAAGCAGGCAGTTTCATGTGGTTGGATAAATGCATAAATCGTGGACGAATTTGGCAGAAATATCCACCACACCCATGGTTTCTCAATAGAAAGATCTTCCTAGAGTGCTAGAGTGTTGTAAGCCGAATACATTCCATTGTAAAACTCCCAGAATGTGGAACGATATGTTTGCCACAGTGCTAGAGTGCTAGAGTGTTGTAAGCCTTGTGTTAAATTTATAGCAGCTGCAAGAGCCATTCTCCGAAAGGATGGCAAAGACCCTAGCTGAGATCTAGGGCCCCTAGTGCACTCCTGGGGTTCTTGGTCTGGGACCAAGCAGTTAAAGCCCCTAGATATGTCTAGGGCCCCTGGACATGGTCCAGGATACCCATGCCTGGAGCATGGGTTTCTTGGTCTGGGACCAAGCAGTTAAAGCCCCTAGATATGTCTAGGGCCCCTAGACATGGTCCAGGGTACCCATGCCTGGGGCATGGGTTGATCCTTGGTCTTGCACCTTGGTGGATAAGACCCCAAAAATATTCTGGGGCAACTTGATCCTCGATCAGGTACTTTGTTGGTATATGACCATCCTTGAAGGTGGGCATGACCACATAAGGGATGTATTCCATATGCAATGATGATAAAGTTAATAAGGTCACCTTGAATATGAATGGACAAGTATTGCCACCAAGCTACCCTACCTAAACCCTCCTTTACCCTTGCTTGTGTTGGTTTGGGGTTTTATGTTGTTTTTGTCTTAAGGGTTAAATAAAGTTTAAATTAAAATGTTAATTATACCATGTTTAAATTATTTAATTTAAACATGTTATTTTTAATGATAATTATTTTTAATTTAATTTCTATTATTTGTACCCTAGCCTAAACTATAAATAAACCCCCTCTACCTTTCACAAATCACCTTTTATTGTTATGTTCTTGAGCTCCTAAGGTGAGCGGATCCTCTCTCATTGCTGTGGCCCCTCTTGTCATCTGTTATTGGATTATTTCTCCTTGCTGCGGCCTTCTTGCTGTTGGAGCGTTTGTTGTTGCAGCTCCCTTTGAGGACTAGCTGTGTGGTGCGGCCCCTTGTCTGTTGTGTGGTGCGGCTCCTTGTCTGTTGTTGGTGTGGCTGTGTGGTGCGGCCCCTTGTCTGTTGTTGGTGTGGTTGTTGTGGTGCGGCCCTCTTTACTATTGTTGAGGTGCAGCCTTTGCCTATTCGCTGTGATGTTTTCAGCCTTGTAAATGCGGCCCTCCTTGACTCTGTCCAGACTTGTTCTTTTGAGCCACGGCCTCCCTTAAGCTACTCCTTTTGTGTAAGGGTTTTATCCATAGAATTTTTGTGTGATGGTTTGGGTGATTGAAACTTTATGTTGAGGGTTTGACTTTATTATCCTTGTGGCCCTATCTTCTTGGTGGCAAGAAAGTCTATTCTTCTCTTGGCAAGAGATCCAACCTATATGGTGGATCTATGAGCTGGACTTTGTCTGAGCATAATTACAAATGGTATTGCATCTCTAGTGTGTGGTTGTGACATCTTCAGTGATAAGACTTAAGGGCAAGGTAAGTTATCTATTTAGTTTATCATTATCAGATCTGGATTTTGCTTTGAGTTTTTGTTTTGATCTATCTAGATTTATGTATCAGCATTGAATGTTATCAGATCTAAACTGTATATTGAGTTTAGTTCTCGCTCCTTATTTCTGAAGTTTGGTTTGCTGCTCATGATCAGATTGTGTTTCCTTTGAGTTTAGATCTGTAGATATGTATAAGATTTATTCCATCATTATAGATCAGAACTAATGATTATTCTAGATCTGCTCTTTAACTAAATAACCAAACTATCTTAGATCTGAGCACACATGTTTGTTTTCTCTGTTCAAGTAGTGTAGACTTCTTTTCTGGATATAAGATCTAGTTGTTATTCTCACTGAAAATTAAAAGACACTTTTGTTCTGCTTTACTGCCCTAATTCTAAC
>JASDQU010237330.1:0-16946 GCA_032191745.1 Picea mariana | reverse complement strand
GGAAATTTGCATTATCATTCGATGGCTGCCGAGCCAAAGTTGGAGATGTGCAGTTAGAGATTAATGAGCAATTTCTTAGCTCAGCAACCAGCCTGCCTGTTACTGGACAGAAGTGGTCGAAGAGTTGCAAGGTGGATGATGTCCCATGGACATTGTTATTCCAATCTCGGTTGGTGAACTCCTGTGACAAAGGTTTGCCTGCAAAAATGTTAAAACCACGCTGGCATGATCTCCTAATGATAATCAAACAATTCATTACTTGCGAGGGCAGGTACGGGTTTGTTTCTTGTTTCACCTTCATCTATTGATGGTTTTCATAGGCTATGACCTCAATATGCCTCACTATCTGCATAGGAGTTTGTTTAAAATGGCTAAAAGGTATAAACACAGCCAAGCCGATACCAGTCTCTTCCATTTGGGGTTGATTAAAATGATTATAGTTTATGAGTTGGGGTTACGTCACGACTGTTGGGGTGATTTTCTCAGTCGAAATGGATTTGAAGACTCAAACCCACCACAGGTTGATAAACCTGTGGTGAGCGAAAGCAAACCTATCCCCCCTGTGCCTTACAATGTTTTGCTACCCAAACCTCTACCCGACCCATCGACGAACTTGCCTATGGCTGTGACCAAACAGGTCGAAATTGCTAAACCCGCGACCAAAAAACCTAAAGCTAAAACTAATGCTAATTTAAAAGGCAAGAAAAACACTAGGTTAATCTCTCGCATGGCGAGAAATAAACCTAAAACCCCTGCCAGCTCTGAGCCTATCATGGTTAGCGAAGATTCTGATTCGGAGATTGAACGTTTTCTCGCAAACGAGTATCCTTACTCAGAGGGTCTGTGTGACAAACCTGCATATGACTTTGTCAAGAATTTACCACCCTGTCTGCGGGATGATCCTAATTTTCCTGGCATTGAACTACCTCGTGGAACCCTCGATGACTCATCGAAACCCTCTTCTACTCAACCAGTTGTTATGTCATGCGATCAGTGTAGTTTATGGTTGGATAAATACTACCTAGACGTGCCGATTTTGCAATCCAGAATCCATGCTTTGGAAGACCAAGTGGCAAAACTCACCGGTCAGAATGCGAAGGTGCAACCCACTGACAAGAAGCAGCGAACAACGGGTTCAATTCTGTTCAAGAATGTCGAGTCAGCCATGGCAATTGTCAATTCGAAATTGACATAGCCTCAGCAACCTCGCTGGTATAACTTTCACCCATTTATATGGCACATTCATAAACTCTGTGTACATCATCGACCTGCTCTGTACATAAACATGCACTGATGTATATGATTTGTTTTGGTAAACTGAATTTTGTTATCGTTTGAGTTTAGTTGGATTTGGTTTTGATTCTAGTAATCATATTATAGATTTGATTGTTTTAAATTAGTTGTGATTAAATGCTCTGTTGCATCTATTATAGGCAAGTTGTTTTGCATTTCAAATTTTGAAGCACGATCTATGCTGCGATCTGAATTGGTTATGATACACATGTACGATGGTTGTCTGTTGCAATTTTATATGACTTTGATCAGCCCTGATACGATTTAGATCATGTTTAAAAAAGGGTTTTGTTTTATATTTTCCAAATCATGAAGTGATACAAATCGTAACTGTCATCCAACTTCCAGCCAGTCAACTCGTTGAGGCCAGTCGACCCTGTTCTTTTGTGAGTTGGAACGACAATGTATTTTCAGTTACGAATGGGTTTGCAAAATAAAACGATCATGCCCAAGATGATGAATTTGTCTATAATTAACCCAGAACCGATTTCATTTGATTGTTGTCTAGCTTATGGTTATCAATGATGTTCGATTTTGACTGTGTTACACCTAGCAATTGAAATCGATGGTGATTTTTGGTCAATACTGTTACGCATGTTTCGTTTTGAGTATATCGTAACAGCCTTCCCGTATTTGATCAAAACAGAATGAATCTTGTCCTTAATCTCTACAGCCTGTTGATTGAAACGATATGAAATCTATGTATATTGCTACAGCTGTAACATATATTTTGTGTTCAATGATATCGATTATAGTTATGTTGTGGCAAATCTTATTTGATATGGTTACTATTATGATCGATTATGATTGTTTTGATTACGATTATATCGTATCTCTGTCGATTTGATTCATTGTTTAATTTCATTTAATTCGAAATAGGTTTGTCAAAGTTTGACCATGTTTTATGGTAACTAAAAACAGAGCATTCCTTACTCTGTTTCGATTGCATTTATTTTGATATGGTTTAATCTAAATGATAATTTCACTTGAATTATTAGTAATTCGTTTTGAGGATTATTAAAAAGATGATTGGATTTGATTTTATTTGATTGCTATCTTGTCCTGTGTGCTATTTTTTACTAGCTACAGAATCAGATGATTCTGTAGCTAAGTCTGTAGGATCAATTTTTTTGTATTTTGTTACTGAAATATCCTTCTAATTTGATATGTGTGTCCTATTGTAGGTAAATTCGAATTGCAAATGAGTTGATGAGCAGTTGGAGAATATCTCAAGAATTTCACTTGCATTTTAGATTGCTTAGTTTAGTAGATTTTGGGATTTTTTCCCAGATTATGTAAAAYTGTTTGATGATTATCCACAGGGATGTTTTACCCTGTGGAGAAACTTATATAAACCTATGATTTTTGTAATAATGTTCATCCTCATTCGTGGGAGAACAAGGATATGGAACTCTAATGCAGACTGGAGCAGAATTGATGTTTTGTCACAGCTTTAGCTTTTCAATATATCAACATTTTGTTTCATGTCTTGTATATCTAATTTGTGTATGATTTATGACTACTTTAGCTATCTAGATCATGTGGAAATGATATAATTTTGATCACTGTTATCCATCTCTTGTTTCTTCCAAATAGATAAAAGACATAACAATTGTTAATTCAGTTTGTGAATGGCAGGTTTATCTTCTTCATAGATTGAATTGTTATATATAAGTCCTTGCATTACAGGTTTCCCTTATTGCATGAATTTATAATCATAAGATTGTTATGATTTTCTTTTATGTCTTGTTTGTCCTGTAAAACACTTCAAGAAGTAGCACAGCCGATCGTTTACGAGAAGCGTTGGGATTAACCGGTGCAAATTTCTTCCTCCGACCAGCTTAGAAGTCATCACACATAGGCCAGACTTGGAGCGTTTCCAGGTCAATTAGTTTGTGCTTACTGTTTTCATTAAGTAGTTTAATTTAGATATAATATTAATTAGATTTATATTAGATTGTTTAATTTCAGTAAAATATATTAGGTTGTTTAATTTCAGTAATGTTTATTTCTTTTTCATAAAATAAAAAAAATCGAAAAGATTCTTGGTTGTCTTAGGGCAGAAAACACATCAGTTTTGCAGGTTTTAAATAAATCTGTAGGTTGTTCATAGTGTACATTTGTGAATAAGTAATATTACATCTGATAATTAGATAGTTGATTTGAGTTATTATAGTAATACGTAGATTGCATTTAATAGTTAGAATAGTTGTATTTAGTTCTAGTTTATTTAGTAGTTTGTTTTAATTAGATTAGTGTAATATTAGTTTGTTTGTTTTAGTTAATTAATTTAATTTCTTTTATTTAGTTAGTTGATTTTAGTTTGTTTTATTAGTTTCTAGTTTCCTTAGTTTAGATTACTTAGCTCAGATCAATTCTCTCTTTGGTTTTCTTAGGAGACCTTAGAGCGGCCAACGGAACCGTTAAACTCGTCAGGGTGGTCCATTCCAAACGGCTTGGGTTATTTAGACAACCCCGGACCGGTTCCACTCTCCCAGTTGACGGACAGACTGTTTCGCCCGTCAACAGTCCTTCCCTTCCCCTTGCTTCATATAAGGGTGAAACCTTTAGCTCATGCATTATTAGTTATAATATAATAGCTACATCGCAGTGGTGGTAGCATTGGAAGAAAGTACACAAGAACATTAAGGGATGTAAATAAGGAAGCTATATTTGGGGTTGGAATTGAATATGGAACTAAAGCCTCAACGCTTTCTTGAGGACTCTTTGAGTCTCCCTTTCAATATGGAGGATGTGCTACTAAAATGGAAAAAAATATTCTCTATTTTATGAAAATGACTAACCAACTAGTTCATGTCTTGTTAAGATGAGCATTTGTTGAGACCAAAGAATCCACATAGTTTTAAGAAATATTTAGAGAAGGAAAATGCAAGAGGCTCTCCCAGAAAGAGATCTTAATGCATGCCTCGAAATAAAATGATGAAATTTGATTTTGATTGGATCTGTCCCCTTAGCATTTGATGTAAACCCCATTCTAG
Organism: Picea mariana; assembly: GCA_032191745.1. NCBI lineage: Eukaryota > Viridiplantae > Streptophyta > Pinopsida > Pinales > Pinaceae > Picea > Picea mariana. The sequence continues at coordinate 12,654 of JASDQU010237330.1, read as the reverse complement.
TGCTAGGATTTATAATTGATAAAGAATGTCATAGAAGGATAGTTGTCTTCCCATTTGAATTAAAAATTGAGAGAGTTCAAGGAATATGTGAATAAGTTGTAAAGCTTCATTCAACCCCTCTGTCCATGTTAGTGTATCTCAAATGTCTCTTCAAATGTGCAAAATCCCTAGCTAAATTTAGATAAGTGATTTCCAAATTTAACCAAAACAAAACATACACCCTTGTTGAGCATGTCATGGGTTTCAATCTAGAGTGACTAGAAAAATGAGTAGGCAATAAAATTAAATGCATTACATGAACAATCCAAATTTCAACGTATAGCAAACTACATAGGGTAATGAACATGAAGTTATGTTAACATATGAGCAAGTGGGATCCATATTTGTAACATCATAGATGCATACGGAGCTCTCTCTCTCTCTAAAAGTTAAATTGGAATTAAAATAAATATTACTATCAGTGTTCTAGAAATAATAAAAAAATTCATAAAATTGGAATAAATATTATACACATGTTTAGAACAAAGTATTTTTTATGTACTCCCAATAAACGACAAAGAAATATAAAGGATGTACAAATGAAAGCTAGAAAATGAGGCCGTAGGCTAAAGATTCTGCAAAATGAAGATTTTTTTTGGGGATATTTGCCCAAAATCCGATGAGAAATTGTTGGATTCATAGATTTAAGTGATGATTTCTGTAAAATCCGAGTACCCTAGGAGTTTTTCAACATGCTAAATCCATTTCTGCATTCAAAAACGGATTATGAACAACAAAAAATAATGATTCCTATAAATTTATATTGTTGGATTCCGGCGAAAAAAAACCATTTCGTAGAACAACTAACCAACATCGAAAATGAGTCTTATAGATATCAATTAAATGAAATTAGAAAGTACAAAAATCATCTATCCATGTCACCCCGACATTAATGGAGGGGTAAGTACAATACTCATGACTAATAAACACAAGATAAATTTTCATATCATTTCATCAAATCCGACACGACATGGATAGAGAGTACCTAAAAAGTTGAAATTCATTTCAATTTTATAATATGCTAAACACCTCTATCATATAGAGATGTCAAAATTTCTAAAATGGAAGTATAAAATTCCTCCCACGGACTATACTTGTTGTCCATCACTTAGCATTCGTATAAAATATATTTGAACCTTGAAAATCCCTACCATGGCTTCTTCCCATCGACTTTCAACATTTGTATGTTTGCTATCATACTTGACCAACCAGAATATCATGAAATCGGAGCTTTACAATTAGATTATTTTAACCTAAGGGGGCTAACAAATGGTAGGTTGTTGATTTGGTTTCTCCACGTTGGCTTCTCCTCTCCAATCACGATTGGAATAAAGATGAAAGACGAAGAATTTTCTTTTCCTCTCGTGTCACGGTTGGAATGTTGGAATAAATAACACGTGGAAGTTTCGTATATAAATGATATAGGGCGGAGGAACTTTGCTTGATGTGATGCTGGAGTAAATGATATGGGTGTGTAAAGATGAGCGTAATCCTCTTTATTTAAAGAGAAAGATCAGGGACGGTAAGCTTCTTTACCCCCACCATAAAGATGACGGTAAGCTTCTTTACCCCCACCGTGAAGATGAGCAACAGAGAGATTCAAATAATGAATTGGAGGTCTTTCATTATGCAAAGATGAAAGAGAAACATATTTATATTTATTTCTTTATTTGAAAATAAAGATGTGCACGAAAGAGATCAAGTAAAAAGAAGCATGAGATTATATTTATTTTGAAAAGAGACACAATAAACTTTATTATTTTTATCAAGTAGCATAAGCATAGCTTGTTAAAGAAAACCCTGGTTATTATGTCCAAATATGTTTTCTATTATATTTGTTTAATTATAATATACCCTTTTAATTTATTTTGGTATTTTTTGAAGTATTTTTATATAATTAGTATATCTAAAGAGTTGGGAAAGGGAACGTTGAACTAAACCAAAGTGGATAGGTTTTTCGGAAATAGGTGATTTTTAAAAAAAAATGGTTTATGAAGAAATTATAGAGGATTTATGTTTTATGTGTTTTTAATTTATTTCTACATAAAGAGTAATTACATGTCTATTGCAAATCCAAATGAGTTTTTGGTGGGCTAGTTGTCAATGGATGTACGATGGGAGGACATGCAGAAGGGGCAGGTGGTGATAGATTCATTCATCATTTCATTGTGAAGAGACACATTTCTTTGTAATTCAAATTGTTCATAGAGGCAATGGATTTTCATCACATTTTAGTCCACATTGAACATGCATGATGGAATGAAATCTATGGAGTGTTTTATTTAGCATACTTTTAATCCATTTAGTGCTAAATTGAAGTGGTATCAATATTGAATGCTTGAACAAGATTTATGACAAAGGGAAGGATCATTCTTTGTAATTAGAGTAGGGATGTATAATGGTGTTATTAGAAGGTCTTAAATGCTAACCCCATTTTTGAAATACCAATTACTCATTAACCTCGTGTTTCCCTATTGTTAGGACTCTAGTATATCCATGTTTGTGACCACCCTTACCTATTGAATTTCCCACCATTTTTGTCACAATCTTATATTGAGCATTCCACAACTACTATATCGTTCAGGATTGCATTTGTGACTACTTAATAATAGGTCAAGTATTGGTTATTTACCTAGATGTACCGATAACATAAGAAAAGGAAAAAATTCTTAATAATAATAATATTTGTAAAAAAAATATTGATATAGAGCTATAAGATCAAGAAGTATATGTAAAGGTATACACATGAAAATATTGCTAAGTATCAATACCAATGGTCTTGAACCTAACCGAATGTTGATAAACATGCAATACGTAGTAAATTTGGGTTTTGTGTACAATGATTATATGATATAACAAACCTACCAAATGAGATCTCCTAGGGATATTTGAGAGCCAAAGGATGGTGTGAATGGTGCCACATGTCATTGAGGTACTAGGAATTAAAATTATGGATTATTGCTATATGTGCATGTGTTGTGCATCAAGTTATTTCAACCATCGATCTTGATCCAACGATGAGAATGCAAACTTGTAGTTTCAATGGAATTTACCCTAGTTTCATTTGGTCATTTCGACCTTGCCCTTGGTTCTCTAGTCAAGCTTGACTTTTATAGCAATGGTGTTTGGAGGTTGAAAGGGTGTCACTTCCCTTTCCTTTTCACATGGTTTTGGCTACTATTGGTGGGCACCCTACTCATTGCTCTTATGGGTGGTTTGAAATATTCTATTATGCAGGTTCTCCTCTACTCATTTTGTGGGTATTACACCTCTGCGAGTGAGGATCGTGTCCATTTGAATAAACTAGAGATTGAATTGGTGTGTTTAGTAATTATTGTAGTAATTTCATGTTTGGTTCATGCTCATAGTGGCAGTCTATTTGTGGAGGTTGAAGTCACCATTAATTCAACACCAAACCTCAGAAATAATGACAAGGTAAGCTCTATACATGGAAAAAACCTACATTGTCTCCCCATTATGTGTGTTTCATGGAATTGAATGATTTGTAGCTTGGTTAATTATTATAAATCCCTCATCCCTTTAATTGAAGACATTTCTTCCTTGATAACTCTATGCATGAACCCATTTCATGTATATTTAATGAGTTATTTTTGTTGGGATCCTCCCTAGGAGTGTAACGAGGGGTCGAAGGGCCCATAATAAAGTAATAATAATGGAATCCATTCAATGTAAGGTGGACTAGGTCCACTATGTTTGTATTCTTAACTAAGGCCCATTATGGTAGTTAGACTTATTGAATAAATGTAATGAGGCCTCATTAAAGAAGGTCCACTAGGTTGTTAGTAGATTGTTACAATTAGGGTTCTCTTGATTAATTATAAATAATGATGGAGTCATCCTTATGAGAGTTGTGGAAGATTATTGTAATCAGATTGTATCTCATGAGGAGGTTGCCCCCTCGAAGAGGCAAGTGGAAAGGAGTGGATTCCTTCAATAAAAGGATCAATTGTAAGGTGTTTCCCTACCTCAATGGTTTTGATATCAATAAAGGGTGGAGAATTTCTACATTATCCTTTACATATTGTGTGTGACAAACATGCTGAAAACTGGTAGTCATAACAAGCTCTTGGCTTCCTTCCATGATTTTCTCTACTTAAGGTGGAGTAGGGTCATCAAATAGAATATGAAAGTAGTTTTCATACCAAAAATGAGATCTATCCATATATCGATCATCGTAATCATCCTCGAAATAATACCAGACATACCTTTCTTGATTATATTATTCCTTAATGAAAGGATATGTGGTCCCAATAATATAGGTCTCCTTAGATTTTAGTGATTATCTCTTAATATCTTAGATTCCCTAAGACCAATATTGGAGAGATTTTTGTAACAACATTATCATATTACCATTCTTCATGTCCATTAGGGTTTGAGAGAGAAAATTTTCAAGGGATATAGTGCATGAAATGTTGGTTGGAAGCACAACATTTAATATACCAAATGAAACCCCTGAAAATCCTCTATCCAATGGAGCTATTCTGGTGGAAATATGAGCACCCTATCAAATAGATTAGCTATGTATTCCACGTGGAAGTTATCGAAAAACCCTAAAATAAATAATTTTAAATCAATGATATTTGCACTTCCTGAACTTCTATTTGAACGATTATTTTTTGAAATGGGTTGTTTATCCGAGAGGAACTCAGACCTACAACTATGTTTTTCAAATTCTTCTAAAAAATCTATAAGAATTGATTGAGTGTCATGACCCTCTTTTTTCCTTTGAAAACCTACAAAATAGGAGGAAAAAAATTCTTCTTTTTGGCCCAAGAAAAGGCTTTGATACCAATTGTTATGTGCTTGAGATATGAAAATAGAATCACATACAAAATATCCGGTAGTAAGATAGAAAATCTCGACACTTTATTAATATCAAAGCCCTTAAGGTAGGGTAATCACCTTATAATTGATCCTTTTATGGAAGAAATCCATTATTGTTAATTTGACTCTTCGAGGGGGTAACCTCCTAATAAGATAAGCTCCAATTACAATACTCTTCCACCCCTCATAAGGATGACTCCACCTTATTTATAACTAATTAAGAAACCTTAATCATAAGAACATCCAAACTACCTAGTGGACCTTCTTTAATGAGTCTCCATTACATTTATTACTACTTGTTGATCTATAAGACTATTCAAAGTCTTGGAGATAAAATTACAAGGATAATTCCTTCTTCATTTCTAAAGAAGTGGTACTCCTCTTTTATAAATATAATATAAAAACACAAATAATTCTTGAGAAAGGACCAAGTTTTTTCAAAAATAAATATTCACAATGGTAACTATTATACAAGATTGTAAAAGAGTAAAATGAGGAGTCTCACAGAGCATATTTTCCATCATAGAATAAAGTAAAGTAGGACATGTCATTGGGAAAGATGAGAGTTAAGGACCACACATGCAGAGAAATTAACATGATCTTTCAATTAAAACTCAAAAGGGATTTAATAGACACACACTTGAAATCTCGTGCTTAAAACTCAAAGTCTGAGATAACACTAGTTATGTACCCCAAATAGTTATATGGGAGCATTAAATACAAAAATGTTTAAAAAATAGTTTATAATATCCATAAGATGAAGTGTGTTTGTCCTAACAGATTAGGATGGGGCTCCCATGGACCATATGATAGATGACAAGAACTGACAGAAAAGAGAAGACACAGTTAGGAATCGACCTTTGATATTCACAAACTATGAAAAGAAAGGTTGGATGATTGCTAACTGAGCGGAATAGAAGAAGGCGAAAGCTTAATGAAATGATCACTCTACTTGCTATGGTGAAAAAAATTATGTCTATTTTCTTGTTGAATTTTTCTTTATATATTTCTCAATTGGAGGTACCCTAATGGTTGTAACTAGTTCTTGAGACTCAGGACCAACTATTCCGACCAAATCATTATTTAACCATTGTTCAATATACTCTCATAATGGTGGAACCATTAACTTGTGCTTGATCTTGAGATCAAACAACTCATATTTGATATCCTTTAATTAAAAACCTAACCAATGGATTGTATCTGTTTGATCCTCATTTTTGTTAACATAGTGGATTAACCAATTTTTGTTTTCTTTTTGCAAAAATTCAGTTAGGTCGTTAAATTCATTGGCTCGTGAAATTCATTGGTCGTTAGGAAACTCTCTCTCTTTTGTATGAGGCCATTTATATTGCAGCAGTGCATTTTATTGTATGTATTCTGAGTGAGGATATTGTGAGAGAAAGAAGAGGAAGTTACAACGGGTGTGTTGTAGGTTGCATCCCTTCATTTTGTTGGATAATAAAAGAAAGGACCTGGCAATTTCTCTGGTGAACGTATCCCACACTAGGTGAATTACGTATATCTGTGTTTCTATTGTATTGTGTATCTTTTGTGTTTTATTTCCAAATTTGTTTTATTTTATTGCTCCGCAATCTCGTTTCTCTAACAATTGCTATCAAAGCGAGAGGTAACTCGCAGGAAAGAAAAAGGGTTCCTGGTTCAAGTGGGAGCAATAGTGGAAGAAGGAAAGTTTAGGGTCGAGAAATTTAATGGACAAAACTTCTAGTTGTGGAAGATGCAAATGGAAGATTATCTATATCAGAAGTATCTTTAAATATTGTTGAACGAAAAAGAAAAGAAGCCAATGAGTATGAAAGATGAAGAATGGGATATTCTTGACAGAAAGGCACTGGGAACAATACGGTTGTGCCTGGAAGCGATGGTGGATTTTAACATTTCAAGCGAAAAGACAACGAAGGATCTGATGAAGAAATTGGCTTCAATGTATGAAAAACCATCGGCCTCTAACAAGTTATTTTTAATGAAGCGTTTGTTTAATATGAAGATGTCAAAAGGTGGGTCTGTTATTGACCATTTAAATGAGCTTAACACGGTCACTGGTCAGTTAAGTTTTGTAAAAGTGAGCTTTGATGATGATATTAGGGCTCTTTTGATTCTATGTTCTTTTCCAGAACGATGGAATAGCTTGGTAATGGTTGTAAGTAACTCTATCTCTGTTTCAAACACCTTGAATTTTGATGATGTTGTTGGTGTTATCCTTAGCGAGGAAATGTGAAGTAAAAGAACAGGTGAGACATCAGGTAATGCTTTGACTGTGGAAAACAAGGGTAGACAAAGGGAAAGAGGAAAGAGTCCAATGAACCATGGGAAGTATAGGAAGGGCATATCCAAATCCATATTGGGAAAGATAGAGTGTTGGAATTGCAGGAAGAAAGGACATCTGAAGAAAGACTACAATGCTCCAAAGAAACAAAGAGATGGACAACAAGAGAAAAATCAGGAAGTAAATGTAACATTTGATGTGTTACCAAATGCTTTGATTCTTTTTGTAGATACTATTTCTGAGTCTTGGGTAATAGATTCAGGGGCTTAATTTCATGCCACACCCCATAGGAAACATTTTCTAGATTATGTTCAAGGTGATTTTCGACAGGTTCATTTGGGTAATGATGCACCATGCAAAAGTGTTGGAATGGGAAAGGTGCAAATAAAGAAAAATAATGGAAACCGATGGTTGTTGAAAGAGGCAATACATGTTTCAAATCTAAGGAAAAATATAATTTCAATGGGGAAGTTGGCAAGTGAAGGTTTTATATCTATATTTACATATAAGGCGTGGAAGGTCACAAAAGGATCATTGGTGATAGCAAAATGAGAGAAGGTAGGTACGTTGTATTTATGAACTGGTAATATTGATTCTTCTATGTCTTTAGCTTCTATAGGAGTGGATACAACACTTTGTCATCATAGGCTTGGACACATGACTAAGAAGGGGATGTAGATACTTCACAAAAGGAATTTTTTTTCATATCTTAAACAAATTGATTTGGCTTTCTATGAGAATTATGTTTATGGAAAATAGAATAGAGTCAGATTTCTCAGAGTCAGAAAAGAAAAGAAGATTGAAAGTTTAGAGCTTGTGCATACAGATGTATGTGGACCAGCTCAGGTATCATCTCTTGGTGGATCTCGTTATTGTGCTACTTTTATTGATGATGCAACTAGAAAAACCTGGGTTTATTGCATTCGACAAAAATATGATGTTTTTGACACTTTTAAGAAATGGAAAGATTTGGTTGAGAATGAGACAGGAAAAAGGTTGAAGTGTCTCAGATTAGATAATGGAGGTGAATATTGCATCAAGGATTTTGATGATTATTTTTCATAGAGAGAAGATAGTTCCAGGAACACGATAATAAAATGGTGTGTCAAAAAAGATGAACAGGACAAGCGTGCAAGGAGTATGAGATTGCATGAAGGGTTGCCCTTACAGTTTTGGCCAGATGTTGTAGATATTGTTGATTAATTGATAAACAAAGACATTCAAGTTCTTTGGATGGTTGCATTCCATAGGAGGCATGGATAGGTAAAAAGGTAAACTATTCATTTCTAAAGACTTTCGGTTGTGAATCATTTGTCCATATTGATAAAGAAAATAGAACAAAGCTTGAAGAAAAATCCAAGAAGTGTACCTTTATTGGATATGGTGTTAATGATTTTGGTTATCTCTTATGGGATTATGAAAATAACAAAATGATTAGGATTAGAGATGTCATATTCAATGAGAAGGTCATGTATAAAGATCGGTTGCATGGAAAGAAACGAGAAAAAGAAAAACCAGAATACATAATGCTTGATGAGATCACTGAAAAAGAAATTCCAAAGGTACCAGAAAATCAAAATGAACAACAATAGGAGAAACAGGTACCTCAAACTCTTGCAAGTGTTGTTAGAAGATCTACCAGGTTAAGTAGACCCCCTGAACGATACTCTCCTTCATTGTATTATTTATTGTTGACTGATTCTAGTGAACCAGAAAGTTATGAAGAGGCAATGCAGGTAGACACTAAAATGAAGTGGGAGAAAGGCATGAAAGAGTAAATGGATTCCTTGGTAAATAACTAGACTTGGGATTTGGTTTAGTTTCATGTAGGAAAAAGATCATTGTAAAATAAATGGGTTTACCGGTTGAAGGAAGAAGATGGAGGGAAAAAGAGGTACAAGGCTAGACTTGTTGTAAATGGGTTTTCACAAAACCAAATTTTCTCCATGGATATTTGGATAAAGAGATTTATATGTAGTAGCCACAGGGGTATGAGGTCAAAGGGAAGGAAAATTTGGTATGCAAGTTGAAGAAGAGATTGTATGGCCTAAAACAATCTCCAAGGCAGTGGTATTTGAAGTTTGACAGGTTTATGACAGAACAAGGTTACAAATATATGTCATTATGATCACTGTGTTTGTTTTAAAAGGCTAGACAATGGAAGTGATATTATCTTGCTATTGTATGTAAATGACATTCTTGTTGCAAGGTCTAATATGAAAGATATAAATAAGCTCAAGAAAAAATTAGCTAATTCATTTGTGATGAAGTATTTGGGTGTTGTAAAGAAAATCATTGGTATGAGAATAACCAGAGACAGGAAAAATTGCAAATTGACATTGTCTCAGGGTGAGTACATAGAGAAGGTGTTGGAGAGGTTTAGAATGTAGAATGCAAAACTAGTTAGTACGCCTTTGGCCATGTTAAGTTTTAGTGTTGTTATTAGATTATTTTCAATTTACTAGAGCATAAAAACATAAGTAGGATCACTGAAAGAAACAAAATCACAAGGTACACAACATTTTATCCTGGGAAACCCTCATGGGGGAGAAAACCCAACAAAAACTTCCTCAATAATAGATTGTGAATACAATGTCAAGACTAAATACCAAACCACCAAGAATAACCTAGTATTGAGAATGTGCCTCTCTTCTCCTTCTTGCAACCGCAACTTCCTTCAAAATATCAGCACTAGAAGTGTGTGAGTGAGTGAACAAATGAGGTGTTGTCCTCACTTATAAATACTAGTTGAGGAGGTGCTAGGGTTATGTCTCTTCATCAAGTAGAAATGAATTCTTCCAAAAGTGGTTAAAACCACTTTATTAAACCCTGGGGGGCGACTTTACAAACACCACCATATAATTATGGTTTGACCAATCCACAAAAGGGGATTTGGTCTTATAAAAGGAATGAAATGATCAATCCACAAAAGGGGATTTGATCTATAAGATAAAAACTCAAATATAATTAGAATATTCTTCGAAGTTACAATATTTCAACAGGCCAGTCATTTCAAATTAACCACGGAAATGTGTCCCAAGACACAGGAGGAGATAGAATACATGTTTGGGGTCCCTTATTCATCAACAATTGTCGGCTTGATGTATGAAATGGTTTGCACAATACCAGATATTTCACATGAAGTGGGAGTTGTGAGAAGGTATATGGATAATCCAGGTAAAGAACATTGGGAGGCAGTAAAGTGGTTTCTCAGGTATTTGAGAGGTACTTCTACTCATTCATTATGTTTTGGAGATTCAAACGTTGTTCTACGAGGATATGTTGATTTAGATATGGCAGGTGATTAATATAGCAGGAGGATCACCATAGGGTATGTTTTTATTGTAGGTGGAATAGTTGTAAGTTGTATTTCGAAACTGCAAAAGGTTGTTTCACTTTCAACAACAGAAGAAGAGTATGTTGCTACTATAGAGGCTAGTAAAGAGATGCTTTGGTTATAGAGGTTTATGGAGGAATTGGGAAAGAAGAAGGATAATAACAGGTTGTACTGTGACAATGAGAGTGTCAGTCATCTTGCAAAGAAATCAACCTCCCATTCTAATACTAAACATATAAAATCAGGTACCATTTCATAAGGTCAGTTTTGGAAGATGGACACTTGAAGTTGGAAAAGATACATACTAGCCAGAATCCTACAGACATGTTAATGTTGGGCACTTTAATTGTTTAAATAAATAGATAATTAAGGTGTTCAATATGAATTGTCAAACTTAGGGAAGTTTTGTTATTGCAAGATAATTGTGCACAGTCTATGCTAGATTATGAAAGCAAACACTAATCAAATTGCAGTAAGGTAAATTAACACTGAAAGAAACAGAATTGAAAAGATGAACACTAACACAAGTTGCTGACACAACTAGAGTTCTAATCTATTGTTGCAGAATTGAAGTCACCCTTGCATAATTGAAATCACACTTGCATAATTGAAATCTAATTTCCAGGAGTAGAAATTGGTGAGTGTATAAGAATCCTGGATTATCTAATCTATTCTAATTTTCTATAGTACTCTCGCATAAATAAGTTATGTGCTAATTGTTGAAAGGAAGTCTACTTAATTGCAGAAAGGGAATTCACACTTCTATTTACTTTTGCTTGAAAACAGAGACTTAATCTAATGCAAAAAAGGAATTAACTTTCAAAGCAATTCTCCAGCAGTATACAACAATTGTTTCTAACTCTCATGAGACATACTAATGCGCATTAACACAAAGGGACTGAAATATAACAACAAATGTATTCTAGAAATGCATAAACAGATAAATCACACAACTGAAAATAATCAAAGCAGTTAATCTAAAACTCAAAACAAAGGGGAGTCTGTGAGGAAGGTGGGCCCTTTCCTTCTCACTAAATCCACTAGAAAAGACTACAATAGGTTAGAGAAACTCAAATCATTTCTTTATTAAATTGCCAAAATGTTTAGATACAAATTTCTTCACTTCACTCTCTATTCCACAATTAATCTCCCCATGATTACAAAATATTTGTTATTTAAAGACATAGTCATTTAGTTAAAAAGGACTTAGAACAGCCTTGAGAATCAGAGATTCTCAAGCTGTTCATATGATATAAAAGATCTGTTATCATCACAAAATTTGGAAATGATCTTGATCACCAGCGTGAGCCAAAACGTGTAACAGCCTTGAGGATCTGTCTTTAGGAAACAGATTTGAATGATATAACAGCTTCCAGGATCAGTGGGAATCTGTTGCAGCAGTTGTAACAGCTTCCAAGAAAGGTGTGCAATTGTTGTAGTCGTGTAACAACATGCAGAACTGGCGCACATTTGTAATAGCTGGTGTAACAGCAGTGATCTTTCTTCAAGACTTGGATTTTTTTCTTTAATCTACACATTTTGATCATTAGTTGAACATTCATGGATAAAATATGAGAAATGCTACCAATCAAACATGTTAAGTAAATAATAATACAAAATCAAGATCAATGATTCATACCTTGGGAAAACGGTCTTAGCAAACATGATATTAGGCATTTTAGCATAGAAATGATAAGGTTGAATGAGCAAACGATATAGTGAAAAAGGGACATTTATGGATCCTAACAGTTAACAAAGGTAGTAACCAAAGAGAAGATGAGTTCCTTATAAGTTTTAGTCTGCCTTCATGTATGAAGGAGGAGATGAGAGATTTTCTAGTTCCAAGAAGGATCATATTCCAACAGATACAACAACGGTGGAGTTGTTGTGATCAGTCTCCAAGTGGGAGATTGTTGGTTGTGGAGCTTGATTACCTTCCTAATTCAGAGGTCCTTATTTTCAGTCGTTTTTATATCCAATGAATACTATAAACCCTGAAATACTGTACACCCCGCCACACGGAAGGGTTGTAGGAGGGGATTTCCCCCCCTACGGGGTCCTGTTAGGCCCACGCTATGCACCTTTTTGCCTATACCTTTTGTCATTATTATACCTTTCATCACTAGTATTTAGACTCACATTATCACCT
>JASDQU010237329.1:3003-16946 GCA_032191745.1 Picea mariana | reverse complement strand
GAGTTACCTTACGCTCTGATACCAGTTGTTAGAAAAACAGGACCGCAGAGCAATAAAATAAAACAAATGCAGAAACAAAACACAGAAGACACACAATACAAGAGAGACACAGATTTACGTGGTTCACCCAGTGTGGGCTACGTCCACCAGATAAATCGCCAGGTCCTTCCTTGATTATTATCCAGCAAATGAAGGGATACAACCTACAACAAAACCTACTGTAACTTCCTCTTCTTTCTCTCACAGTCTCCTCTCTCAGAATACAATATTCACCATACACCATAGCCGCAATACATTTCCCTCATAAAAGAGGGTTGCCTTCTAGGGAAAAAAAAACCCTAACATAATCTCTACCGTTAGATCTGTGACCTTATAGTGAACGGTCCAGATTTACAATGAAATTACAATATACTTTTATAAGGCAATTTTTGCTTCGGGGGCTTCGCCCCCGAACCCCCGCAGAGGGGGTACCACCCCTCTGCACTCCCTCGCGTGGAAGAGTGTACATACTTCTGGGGTGTAGATACTTCATGGGGTATAAACACGGCTGAAAGCAAGGACCTCTGAATCAGGAAGATAATCAGGCTCCACAACCAACACATTTTGTATCAGTTATGGGTATGTTCAAAGATATTATGTGTAAAAGATAGAAAGAAAGTAGATTTGAAGTACCTTGTGTGTCTCTATATTTTAGTGTTAATGTATTTGTGCAGGCTTCAACCTTTGTGTATGCGAGTGTATTTGAATTGCTTTGAGATTAATGAATAAAGTTTGAAGCATATTTATCTCTACATCTAATGGGTTATGACATGAATGTCTGCTTGTTTTAGATTATTTTGTGCAATAGCTTGAGGTAGTTATGAATGACTAAATGACCAGTTCATGAAGGTTTCCTGCATGTTTTATTCCTTCACACCTCACACAAGACTGATGGTCTCTATGATTCTCATGGCATCTTGGGTGAGACCTTCTTCAATCCTTGAAGATTAAATATGTCGAAGCCTATGGGTTTTTGTTGGTAAATCTTATCGAACCTTGGGTCTGTAACCCACCAATTAAGCCAACAAATTTACCCAAGAGGATGTAAATGTATACAAGGAGATGTAATCACAATCTAGCAAGTGAATAATTCATCCAACAATGATAAAAAATGACAAGGCGAGTGATATTGCAGAGTGTGGGGGAATTTTGAGCATGTAGGAAAGACAAATTCACCCAACAACCATTATTAAATAAAAATAGAAAATAATAGCTCTAGTCCTTGGCTATGGCTATGGAACTAGTTCTGGATCACTTATTCTTGCAATACAAAATTCTACTAATTGGCTCTCATCTTTGAGAAATCTCTAGATCAAAACCCTAAACTCAACAATCATTTCCATCTCTCTCTCTCTCTCTCTCTCTCTCTCTCTCTTAGAGACGATCCATATTGGTAGTCATAAAGACAAGTTGAATGTCGGTCTTCTTTTTCATTGTGACACATGCACACTTCCATCACATATTATTACTATGAAAGGAAGTGTGTCCTACACTATATTTCTAGGATCAATGGCTTCCTAGCATGGAAACAACCCTCTAGTATTTGCACATGCTTGCGAGCACATCATAGATTTATTCAAAAAACTCCTCCAAAGGTCATTGATCTCTGTGCACCAATCTATGACACATCTTCAAGAGTGGATTCTTTTGATGCAATATTAAAAAAACAACCATTGGAATGTGATTTCCCTTGTCGTCAATACGTTTCCCATATTGTTGGTAATAAAGACCTCATGTTCTTCAACTTCTTTCTCCAATCTTTCTTTATTTTCTTTAGCTACTACTAATGCTACTTCACATGCTTCAATTTCATGTCTCTCCTTTTCAATTCATTGTCTCTCTGCTTTCTCCCTCTTTACATGTTCCCTTCTTTTATATTTCTTTTCCCAACTATTGCTTCCCATCCTAAAGTCCACTTCATCCAAATATGTCGCTCTTTTATGGACTTCTTCTTCTTGCCACACCTCATTTTGGTAGGTCCATCTATATTTGTAGGCACAACAATGGTGACTCACTATGTATAAGGGGTCATGCCTCTTAAACCTTTCCCCTCCAAATTTGAAGGTGATTAGGACTTCAACCTTATTGAACACACACTTATATTGAGAGGGGGGGGTGAATCGATATAAGACAAAAAAAAATTCAAACATTCATCAACCATAATAAAACAATCACATATGAAATCTATTAACTATAGAACATGGAACAAAATATTTATGTGGAAACCCTTTCAGAAGAAAACCACAAAAGTTCTCTTTATAATTCTTTGTAGGAACCAACCTACTATTACAAATATTTGTAGGCACCAACTTATTCGTAGACACCAATCCCCACCGCTAAGCACCAAATTAGAAAGATACACCAATATATTTGTTTGAGTAGCACTAACCTACTCTTACATATCTACCAATCTACTAGAGACACCAATCCCCACCGCTAAGCACCAACTTATCAAGAGACACCAATCTCTTTGTGTGAATTGCACTAACATTCACCAAGTTTGTTTTCTACTTATTCCTTCACTAGGTCCGTGATCTAGGTGGATATTGGTGGCCACCCGCCTATTCCAACTAGCTCCAAACAATTATCTGGAAATTTACTATTTTTAGCAGTTTTTGGTTCCTAAACTTCTAGGGCCATTTTGAGGGCCTAAATGAAGTTGTTTGGGGATCAATCACCTCAATGATGGCCAACGACTATGATTGAGCCCCCAAAATGAATATCATTGACGATACCTTTTCAAAGAGCTATCGTGCACCCCAAACATAGATCGTATGCCAAAGTTACGCCCCCAAGAAGTTGATACACCAAACTACCCAAAACGGGGTCCACAAAATTGTTGGATTTTCATCTTCCGGGGTTAGGGTTTTGGATTTTATTTATGTTAAAAATGCCTTTAGTGCCTCACTGTAATCATCTTCTTGTGATGTGAGTAGTCGTCACATCTCTTCTCAGGGATAAGCTGCCACCATTCTAGTGAGTCTTTCACTCTATATTTCTACAGCTTTGTACATTTTTCTCATTAATAGAAATTGTGTATTATTGTATCTATGTGTTTATGGTTGCATCTCTGATATATTTGTGTTATATTATTGGATATCTGATATATCTCTCTACATTTATTTATTATATCTCTACTCTCATTTCATGATGAAAATAATTTGGATCAGGCTGCTTACTGCTTCTACCTTCACCAGGTCTACTCACTTCTTCTTCCTTCATCGGGTCTTCTTACTACTTATTCCTTTACCAAGTTTGACCAAAATTTGAATTTCCAAATGGTAACTTTCCCAAATATTGTTGTTTGGGGATTCTTTCCAAGAATGAACTTGTATAGCATGCCACGTATCCAATTTTCCAAATATGAGTCTGAAATTTTTACCTGAGGTACTTATGTATGTCTCCTCTATTCTTTGAAAATTTCATACTCTGAAGAGTCCCAGAAAATAAGTTATAATGAAAATTCCAAGATTACTTGTTTGAAATCAATTTCAGGAGAGTTTAGGAACCCTAACTTCCACAGGGCATATTTATGAAATTATAGTGAACCAACATTTGAAATTTGCATCGCATGTACACCAAGATCTCTCTTATGTCTCTACAAAGTTTCAAGTTTTGAAACATCCCAGAAAGTAAGTTATGGTGAAAGTGCCAAGCTAACTTGTTTGAAATTGATTTCAGGAGCATTAAGGAACCCTAACTTCCACGGGGCATATCTTCGAAATTATAGCAAACCCGCATTTGAAATTTGTATCACATGTACACCAAGAACTCTCCTCTGTCACTATAAGGTTTCAAGGTCTGAAACATCTCATAAAATAAGTTATAGAAAAAGGGCCAAGATGACATGTTTGAAACTGATTTCATGAGCTTTCAGGAGCATTCAGGAACCCTAATTTCCTCAGGTCATATCTCTGAAGGTATAGAAAACCAACATCTAAAATTTCTACCACATGTAAACCAAGAGCTCTCCCCCATATCTTCCAAATTTCAAGGTCTGAAACGTCCTAGAAAAACAGTTATCACACAAATACGAAGATGGCTTGAAATTGATTTCGCAATTCAATCTTTGCTAATCCATTTTTCACACACACAATTTCTCTCAATTCTTTCTCTTTTTATACTTTTTCATAACCCTTCATGAAGGGACATTTCCATTAATTAAATAATTAATTCCCAATACCATGGGAAAATGCCCCAAATCATGGGAAAATACCTTAAACCCATGTGTTTGAAACCACCATTTCACTTTTTACTTTTTCACATGCACCCATTTTTTAATATACTTGTAGACTTATATATATATATAAATCTTGGAAAAGCTATGTGTATTGTAATGCCATAATATGACATTAATAACATCATTAATACTTTGACATCAATGACAATAAGTCCAACAAACCTCTATAACCACTTCCTTAACATCTTTAAATCCATAGGCTCCTAAATGAAATGGAAATGGAAGCCACAATTATTTCTTATAATGGGAAGGGATGCCCCAACTCCATGTACAAAGGCTTGGTAAGACACTTCTTGTAGTGCTAGTTTGTGTGGGATAAATTTGGGTAGAAAATGGGGAGCTTTGGTGGCTTTGAAAACTTTGATGTATGTTTCCTTGTCAATGTCATACCAATGACCTACCTCACCAATTTCCTTCATGGTTTCTCTAACATATATTTTGTGGACTCACAAAAGATTATCCTATACCTTGGAGCTAGGGACTACTCAAATATTTGTGTGTAATGGATTCTATAGTGATGCTCCCACAAGTTCTGACAATATACATAAATGGGTACTTCACTTGGGTGCCACTGCCAACCCATCCTTGGGAAGCAATTAACTACTAATGTGATGTCAAGAAAGTAAGAAGACATAAATAATGCAGGGTGCATGCTTGGAGCCATATGTTTGGCCCGGGAGATAACCTAAACCATGGATGTTGATAGGATGGAAACCTAATGGAATATGGTGCCAGTCTGAGTGATAAAATATATCATGGGCACTCAAGAATCCTTGAATTGAGTGGCATATGCTTCTCCATATAATCTACTATTGAGAGAGACTATGATTTTTGATGGTGTCCCTAAATCACTGGTGTGTTATGTACCCATTCTCCTTGCTTTGAAAGCTTTCGAGTTGACCTACCAACTTTTCATGAGATATTGATAGTTCAAAGGTACTACAACATGCATTCCTCATTAAGATCTACAACAGTGATCTAGGTGGATATCAGTGGCCACCCACCTATTCCACTGGCTTGAAAAACAATTTTCCACCTTGGAATTTTTTCGACAGTTTTTCAGGTCCCAAACTTTTGGGGTCATTTTGAGGCCCTAAACGACGTTTTTTGGGGATTTGTGTCCCAAGCCACAAATAAAAATCCCTAGCTCAGGCTAGTCGAAATTATTTCTTCTTGGTTATACCTTTCCAATGGTGTATCAAGCACCCCAGACAAATATCATATGTAAAAGTTACACCCCCGGGAAGTTGACGTATCAACTACTCCCATCGGGGCCCGCAAACCTTTTGTCTTTTCATCTTTCGGGGTTAGGGTTTTGGATTTTACTTATGTTAAAAAGGCCTTTGGAGCCTCATCGTAACAATCATCTTCTTGCGAATGCGAGTAGCCGTCACATCTCTTCTCAGAGATAAGCTGCCACCATTCTAGCGAGTCTTTCACTCTGTATTTCTACACTTTTGTACATTTCGCACATTAATATAAATTGTGTATTACGATATACCTGTGTTTATGGTTGCATCTCTTATATATTTATGTTATATTCTTGGATATATGAGATATCTCTGTACATTTATTTATTATATCTCCACTCTTATTTCGTGTTGAAAATAATCTAGATCAAACAGGTTGTGGAAATTTGTAACAGAGCTTGATATCTAAGGGCTAATGAAGCAATGGTTTTGTTAACAATATCTATGATTAACTGGTTTTCAATGTTTTCCTTGTTGATAAGACAAGAGATGAACTCGACAAAGGGAAACATTGAAGGTATGGATACGACCTTGTGTGGTTGTAACTATTTGATCTACTGGTAAACACCAACATCTACATTTGTGTCACTCGGAAAGAGAGTTATCTCTCAAAATGTCTCTTCCTTGAACATTTGGTACATGTCACCCCACTTGTAAGTCATTCCAACGTCCATGTTACACCGGGTCTCTTCATAGATGGGTCCAATAGCACCAACTTCAGTACAAAGTTATGTTGTTTCTTCCCAATAAGGACTAATCTCAATCACTCGTTCTTTCTACTTTCTTGGTCTTTTGGATGCCATGTTTGAACTTGTAACTCATCTATTCTAGAAACATGTAACACTAGTGAATTTAGATACAAAAAAAAAAATTAAATGCTTGTTTTAGGGTGAGATACTTCTAATGAAATAAAAACAAGGGAGGTAGGAGGGTTTCATATCTTTCATGTTGGGCATTTCAGTAGTATTTCCATGATTGGATCTAGTCATTTCATTTGTGTCTTTCATAGAGATGGTGGGTTGAATTCCTTCATTATTGGCTCGAGGGTGATCGTAACAATGAGAGAAATCGAATGGATAAGGCAATGAGCTTAAATGTTCCTTTAAAATCCCACATATAGCACTTCAAAGGCATGTATATTTAAGGCTTAGGGTCTTCTTTGTTTGTTGGGCTCTTCTTTGGTTGAGTCTCAAACTCAAAATTGATGTTTGTGGGATGTTCTACATTAGGGATTACATTATATTAGGGATAGTTATGTTAGAGGTCTCCCAGGGAATTGTGATTCCAAAATGTATATTCAGGATGTCCTTTTTAGATTGAAACAAAAAGAGACTTGTGATAATTTTTGTCAAAACATCAAGTTCTCTCAGGGAAATGAACCCTTGGTTTTAGAAAATTGAAGCTCCTAAAAGAGATGATGATGATGTCTACTAAAATTGATTGCATCCTCAAATCTCCCCTCTTATATGTTATACTTGGTAAACAACATACAACAAGATTTCTACTAGCTATCCATAATCATTTGAGTTGCGAAATGCCAAAATTTCACAAAAAGTTTGCTAAGCCTTTTGCATGCAAATATCTAGATTTTCTTTCTTGGGATTGTATTGCATAAAAAATGAATTTTGTTGTTTCGTTTCACATGGAAATGAAGTTTTTGAAACTGAAATATAGTGTGATCTAACAAAGTTATCAAGCTATGATAAGATAAATTTACTTGATAAAGGTTTGACCAAAAGATTGAAAATCAAATTCTAAAACTTGATGGTATCCTGAAAAGGTTTGAGATTTATTCAAAATGAATTTTTTTCGAAGTCGTAGTATGAAGCTTGAAAAACCAATCTTTTGAGATTCAAAGTTTACAAGGGAGGGGCCCCGATCCTTTTTTGCTTTTGTAATGTAACAAAGACAAAAAGGTATGGGGAATTTGTTTCTTTCTCAACACGATATGAATTGAATTTAATTAAAAAAATCCTTCAATTTATACTAGAATCAACATTCAAACTAAATTCATTACAAAATCGTATCTAAGAAATACTCTTGTTGACATGCACGATAAACATGAAACCATGGAGGACAAAAAAAAGGGTGTTTGAATGCAATTATTTCTATCTTTTGTAAATGTGTAGGCATAAAGGATGGGAAAATGTAATTTGATAGGATGCTTATCTAGGTTGTGGTCACATAGGATTCAAAGATAACTAAGTATACTAATCAAAGAGGTGTTATGGGCTCCTTCTAGTAAATATCCAAGTAAAAAGTATCTCAAAGAATTCATGCAACCAATAATTAAAAAGTAACTAAACAATATTGCAATGGAAATAATGAAACCAAAATCAAAGTTTGTATGCCAAATATATGGATAAATACTACAAACACCTCTTGAAATCATACATTGGAAAAATATCTCAATAAAATAATCTACTAACTTCAAGGAAAAATGATCTCAAAAAGATACATAATATGGTAATTTAGGCTCTTGTCAACATGACTAACATAATGCAAAACAAATCTCATATGTCATTGGAAAAATATTCCAATAATTAAATACAAAACCAATAGTCCCCTGCTTTTTTCTTTAGACTTTAGTTGTATGGAAAACATAAGCCAAGGTCGTATCACAAGGTATGGACCCTCAAGGAATATGAAATGCAATTTAATTTCATATAACAATATAAAATGAGAAATTTCAAATGTTTGAGATCTACAACTTGTTTGTCCACTTCCTCCAATCTTCACTTCTCAAGATACAGACCACCAAACCAAATACAAATCTAACAAAAACCCATTTTCGATCTTGACAAACTAAAGGTAAGAATACTCTTTTATTCTCTGAATACAAATCAAATAAACCAAATAAAATTATGAATGAAAATGATGCAAACAACTCATAAAGGAGCATGCAAGTTGTGCCATAAAAATTAAGAAACTACTAGGAGGATCCATAAGCAAAGTTGCAAGGGGTGGAATATACCTTAGAAAAACTATAGGGGAGGGTTTATATGTGTTTGCATGCCACAAAGTTGGTGAATAAAGCCATACATATCCACCAAAACCATGAAGTAAATATATTTGTCTTCAAACTTGGATGCAAATTAAAAAACCCTAGGCTAAATAAGAGGTCATTGGAGGGTTCATTAAGCATAGAGCAGTAGTTTGATTGAGGCCAAAACAATCTAACAAGTAAATATCTCAAATATGAAATCCAGATTAAACTCGGAGCAACATGAGGAGGTAAGAGACCTTAGTTAGGAATGAGAGAGGGAAACTATTCTCTTCTAAAAACCTCACATAATCGAAAATGCACATATATTCAACTTGAACGAGAGGCACCACTCAAAAAATCATGTTCTAATTATCTGCATAACAAAAAAAACATAGTTTAGATATTTAACACCACAAGTTTGAATAAAACCTCACATAATCGAAAATGCACATATATTCAACTTGAACGAGAGGCACCACTCAAAAAATCATGTTCTAATTATCTGCATAACAAAAAAAACATAGTTTAGATATTTAACACCACAAGTTTGAATAGATATGGGTCAAATATGTAGCCATGGGTAGATGGCCCGCCCACAAGAGAACAAGATACCGCTTAGACTTGTCAAACCTACAAAAACAAGCTTCATATGAAATATTGTTCATAGACTTTGACAAGTTTCTATGGAATTGAAATTTCTCATAAAAAAATATCTCAGTTCACATAAATTTTCCACATAAAGTAGAAACGCCTTCTTGTGATATATGTATATAGGATGTGATATTTGTATACAGGACATTTGTTTACTCCATATGTCACCATGGAGCTTTGATACCATGTAATATTTTGCATAATCGTTAATGGAAATTGTAATCAATGAATAATTGAAAAAATAAATCAAGAACATAAAGGAAATTCAAAACTCATGCAAGATGAAAAATCATATAAAATAAGTGATGTCCAACGTATAGCAGATAAAACCCAAAGGCAAAAACTTCACTTTAAATATTTCCTCATGCATGACCCCATTATATAGGATTTAGGGATATCTAGTTTTAAGCTTTGTCCTGTGAATATTTAGGTATGTTATATGCATTTTAATGAGTTTAATAAGTAGATGGATTTTGTCAATACATGTGGGCCTTGTAAATAGAAAATTATTTTTTGGGGGAGGTGGTATAATGGTATGAACTTGTTCACATCTTTTTTTTGTGAGGGGATTTGAGTTTAACCCTGTATCTATTAGAAAGAAAATGGGGCACGAGTACATCAAACACTACAAGGAAAATATCTTTTAACGGAGGTTATAGTGAAGGTTTCTAGTATTACAAAATTGACAAAAATTGTCAAAAAAACCTTTGTTGGAACATTTGTTTTTGATAGTGGATGTTTTTGCAGATACTATAATGAAAGTTGATTATAACTAAAAAAATCTGGGCGGTTGGAGGTGTTAGAGGATGTTTACAAATTGGTGCATTTGTATAAGGCACAAGCACTAGTGCGTACATACACCTACAACACCGGTGTTGTACATTTAATGTCAAGCATCGGGGCCGTAAAATATTTACGCATCAGGGATTTCTGCATAGAACACACCTGTGTGTTATTAATAAGAAGGCATCAATGTTGTATAAAATAATATGCACTGGTGCATTACAAGGAAAAACCCCATCATGCATTAAAAATTGAAAGCATCGGTGCTTTGCAATAACAAGCCTCGATGCTTATCAATAACACAATAGCGTTGATGCGTCTAACACATAAGCACCAGTGCTTCGTATAAGCTTAACACAACGAAAGCCAAATTTTTAATATAATTTTGTGATATTAAATTAATATTGAAACCAATGATAATTGATTACATAAAAACATTGGTGCGAATTTCAATATGTAAATTTTTTGATAAATCATGAAATTAAAAAATAACAATAATTGCACTATCACAGGTCGATGTTTCTCGGTGTATTTTAATTATTAATATGATCGGCACATTTAATATTAAACGTGCCGATCATATTAATAATTAAAATACACCGAGAAACATCGACCTGTGATAGTGCAATTATTGTTATTTTTTAATTTCATTATTTATCAAAAAATTTACATATATCTTATATTTTGATTAGTTAATTTGGATATGATGTTTGAAATAATTTGTTATATCATTAGATTTTTCATCTCTTCATTATAATATTTATTCATCCATATATTTAATCAACAATGTAGCATTTCATAGTGACATTGGACAACACAATAGAATAAATTAAAACATATTTTATTATATGAATAAGAGGGTCTTTGTCATACAAAATGGGACACTTATCGGTAATCCCTTGTCTTTAAATTGGGACACTATGTCCATTACATTAAAGAAAAATGTTTGATTTTCACAGACAATTATTTCAAAAAACCACAATTGCAGCTTGCATTGATATCCAAATATATTCGTCATCATTCTTGACTGGAACTGTTGTTAGTGCTCAAGCTACTTCCATGCCTTGGGTTATTTTGTTGAATGTTTGGTTGATTTCCTCGATTGTTTTGCTCTTCTTCAATTTACATCTACAAACATAAAAATAAACTGTAATGAGTCTATCTACATTGGTGAGAACAATGAAAATTGAAATAAATAATATACATGAATGTAAATTGAAAAACGATGTACCTCCAAAGCAAGAATTGACTCATGAATCATACACATATGTTCAAAATCAAATCCCATGGATTTTGAATAAAGAAGATATTTCTTTGGCAAAGGAAGTTATATTGGATGTGAATGTGCCTTCTTTATATGGGTCTTCCCTACGATGTTGCTTCACTGTGCGTCAAGACCATTTGTTGGGGTTGAAATAACATGACCATTTGAACCTTCTAAAGGTAAGACATATGTCAAAAATATGAATTTATTATTTGTAATTTTTATTTTCATGCCATGGGATCAAACACAATTAATTTTTTTATGTGTTTACTTTGTAGTATCATTATCCTCAGCTCATGCATGGGTGTGTGAACAATGACTTCCCCCATGACCTAAGGCATGCCATATCTAAATTATCTTCATTTGTACGTTGTATCACATCAAAGGAGATTCATATGGCTAGCATTCCATGGTGGCATCAAGAGATAGGTGAGATTGTTTGTATGTTTGAGAAGGAACTACCACTGAGTTTCATGGACTTGCAAGTTCATATTCTAATTCACCTAGTAGATGAGGTTGAATTATTCGGGGTGGTCTCCTGTCATTGGATGTTTTTTTAGAGAGGTACATGAAGAAATTGAAAGGATTTGTTCGTCAAAGGGAAAAACTTGAGGGGTCTATGATAGAGGGGTACATATCATATGAGTCTTTATATTATTCCAGTGAGTACATCAATCGGATCAGAAACACACCAAGTGCAGTGATTTGGGACGATGAAAGGGATGAAGACAAAAGAGAAGGGGAGATTCTCCAAACGAATGGAAAAAGGCGCTTGATAAATAGTAAGTGACTTATCGTTTATCAAATTTCTACATAGTAACTATTCAAATTGAACTTCATAATGTATATTTTCATGATCTCATATGTACTATATGTTGGTTTAATTTCATGAATACATCAGTGAATTCAAAAATTGATTCCATCAATAAATTCATTCTTTACAATTCGGAGGAAACACAGTCGTGGATCACATTGTATGAACATAAGAGGAGGAAATGGGAAATTGCAGGAAAAAAATCAAACAGTCCAATGGTAGAAGAATGCCTTATCCTGATCATTTAAAAGAAAACATGCCAATGATATGCCCCAATAGTTGGGTTGTTGACCAAGTCAGAGAGAAATATGGTGCATCCTCTCGTTACTCGCGTGAAGAAGATGATGCATTAAACATAGAGATTGGTTGCAACAAATCGGTAATAAACTTTTTGTGTACATAGATTTTAACTTCGTAATGTACATTTGAATTGTAAGTACATCTATATTATTTTATATTTTAATGGTCGGGTTATTAGACACATATTGACAC
The DNA here is from genome assembly GCA_032191745.1 of Picea mariana. Lineage (NCBI taxonomy): Eukaryota > Viridiplantae > Streptophyta > Pinopsida > Pinales > Pinaceae > Picea > Picea mariana. The sequence goes on along the minus strand of JASDQU010237329.1, from coordinate 4,427 downwards.
TGTGATTTGTTCATTTTTTTATAGGTGCATTTGTTTCCATCTATGTGGGAACATGGACATCATTTCCACACAGAGGATGTCGATGGTGTACACATGACACAAGACTGTGGAGTGGAAGTCGAGTTCAACCAATCTAGTCGTGTTGGCCACCACGATCAAAACACCATACATGGGAAGTTAGGTTACGTCGAAAATATACAAGGGATCATTCGAGTGTACCTATCTTCTTTCCAATGTGTTATTTTTAGGTGCAAGTGGCGGGACACCTTTGATCGGAATAATGTAAAGGAAGATCGTGATAGTGGGATGATATGTATCAACTCTAAAAATATGTGGGATGAAGCTAAGGAGCCTTATGTTTTCCCAAAACATTGCAACCAAGTGTTTTTTAACCCATATGTGTTGTATAGAGATTGGTGGTTTGTATTAAGATACGGCCCTAGATCAAAACATAATTTTGAGAACAACAGTGTTATCATGCCAAGCGAGGAAGATAATGAGGGTAATGACAACAAAGAGTGATATGTACATGTTTTATTTCATCTTTAATACCGTTGTTGTATCTTTTTGTTATATTCTTTATTTCACTAATTATATTGTTTTTTATTCATCTTGTCACAGAGGAAATGTTAAGTTAATTATAACAAATCTTTGAACAATCTTAGTTAGTTAACAGTCAGTTTGATGCGTAATGTATTTGTCTTTCAAATTATTTATGATTGCATGGAACAATTGTTATTTGAACATATTTATATGTCGTTGCATATATTTAAAAATGTTTCATATTCTTTAAGTATATCCAATTGTGAAATCCTGAAAAATGTTAAATGTCCAGTTGAACTTTTAATGGGATGTGAAATTCTACTTTTTATGTTGATATAATTAGATGTAATGATATGGTTGATATGCATGTTTAATAGTACAACATTTTTGAGGATATGTTAACATGATTTTTCAAAAACTGAGTTTATGTTCATTTATTTTGTAGATTTAAAAGTAATATTAACAAAAAATGTGGTTTATAATTAAAAAATTAAATTTATAACATAATTTTGTGATAATTTGGTTTTTAACTAAAGTAGTGTTTGTTAGTTTACATACTTTTATCATTGCTTTTGAAAATATTTATAAAAGTATGCCCCCAATGTTGAGTAAAACCACAATTAATGAAGTAATATTTTAAAATTTGATAGCAATCAACTTACGAAATAATGACAAAATAACAATTGCAAGATTTGCATCCATAAAATTTTAAAGCCAATAGAATGCTTATCATTGGAGATCATAACTTTTTTATAATAACAATGTTATAACATACACATCTATCAAATACATTTAACATCCAAATCTAACATGACCTAACAATATACACATCAACATCAACATATAAATTAAGTACATCATCAACATGATCAATAGAAAAA
>JASDQU010237327.1:0-13560 GCA_032191745.1 Picea mariana | reverse complement strand
ATGAATGCTAGATATGATTTGTTCCCTTATGTTAAGTGCTTCTATATGTTATATCTGGTTGAATACTGTGCTTCTCTGTAATTAGGTTTTTATCTGCGAAGTGAATACTGTAAACTATAACTACAAAGTGATCTGTTAAGGTGTTGTAATCACAGATCTGTGTCCTAGATAAGGTTGCAGACATCTGACTCCTCAAACCACCCCTTCCTCTACCTCGGGTGAGACTTCATTTTCTTTGTAGGTGTTGTCGAAAGGGACGATAATGAGGGTTTTGTTGGTGCATTGTTGAAGCATTGAACCCTGGGTTTGTCCCTATGCCAACAAATGGTTCCATTGTTGGGACATGAAACTATGATTGTTGGGAACTAAAGAAAATAAATCTTTGTGCATATATTTGTTGCTTTAGTGCGCTGTAGTCTACTTGACTTGTGAGGCTCTGTGCTAAGCAGAGAAGTCATATCTAAAGAAAAGAGGTAAGATCTTAAGGTTGTTTATCGTTCATGTGATTAATGCAGTAATGTATGTTTAGATGCATTTGATATGATAGATTAGTGCTTAGTGATGTGAATGAATGCTAGATCCGATCTATTCCCTTATGCTAAGTGGTTCTATATGTTAGCTCTAGTTGAATACTGCGCTACTCGGTAATTAGGGTCTTATCTGCAAAGTGAATACTGTAAACTATAAATACAATGTGCTTTGTTAAGGTGTTGTAATCATAGATTTGTGTCCCAGCTAAGGTTGCATACATCTGAGTCTCGCAACCACCCCTGCCTCTACCTCGGGTGAGACTTCATCTACTTAGCAAGTGTTGCCAAAAGGGCTGGTAGTTAGGGTTTTGTTGGTGCACTGTTGAAGCATTGAACCCTGGGTCTACCCCTGTGCCAATATATTTTGAAGGACAAGGTTAGGTATATGGTGTTGAGTTAGATTTTCTCTGGATATGTGGAGTGTTCACTTCAGATTAAAAGGATCTCTAATTTTATTACCTTGTATCTTTTTTTGTTGTTTTGATCTAATTTCTTATGTCTTATTTACTAATAAAATCCACACTATCATAATGGTTTGCAAAGGAATATCATTACAGGAATAAGATTGACAAACTAGTTGACACTTGTTGCAATTCTTTGCATATTCCATGGAATATTAATATTGTGTCGACTACCATAGTCTAACATTGAGAAAATTCAACCTAGTACTTTCCATTCCACCATAATTCCATCCACTCTCTTTGTCATGTGCCTCCCAAAGGATAACTTATACTTTATGATCTAGAATGGATTAGTTTAAAATACTATATATGGGAAGATTATATAGGTTTCCCATGGTGGAATGTTTCATATTAGATAACCAATCATATTCCTTATTTATGGTCATACATATTTGGTACAAAACTGAACTTGAGGAACTTTGTGATTTACATGAAATAAACATGAATTGCTTCCATCCAAAATAGACTTAGATGTGCAATTTCATCCAGGGTATCCATAGTTTCCAGATATTTTCCCATAGGTCGATGGGAAGAGTTGTAGATCTTCCCACAAGAATGTGGATAGAGTTGTAGAATGTACAACTCCTCCCATATGAGTATGGGCATAGTAGTGAAATCTTTGCACACATGCCTGTGGGTAGAGTTGCCACATCTCTGCCTAGAGGCCTGTGGGAAGAGTCACCACATCTCTTCCTAGAGGCCTGTGGGTAGAGTTGTAGCATCTACAACTCTTCCCACATGCATATGGGAATGTTTTCCACATCGCTACCCACGGGCCCGTGGGAAGAGTTTCCACAAATATTCCCACAATTCTATGGGTAGAGTTGTAGCATATGAAACTCTGACCACGAAATATTTGCCACATCTTTTTCCACGGGACTGTGGGTAGAGTTGTAGCATCTACAACTCTTCCCACAATTTTATGGGAAGAATTGCCATGTAGTGAACTTAGATAACTAAATATGGAGCTATATAGAAGTATGGGTGTGCATTTCCATTATGTCACTTTCTAATGTTTTGGTCTCTCAATTTACAAGGTAGACTTTTCCTCTTTTACACAGTATCCACTTTTATGTTTGAAAATGAAATATAAATACGTAGACAAGTGTAAAATTATCTAAGACACACTCAGAAAATAGAACCACTCAAATTGCAGGGGTGTTAAGACCTGAGCGTGCATTTTAGTAAAGGCTGGCGTGTATTTATGCACAAGGACATNTATTTTTCAGTCATATAACCTTGTATTCTCTGATGATTTTTGCAGGTATTCACAACGGAAATGAAACTAATAACTAGCATGTGTGATGTGGTTGCACAAGCTCCTTTCTCATCGAGCTCATGGATGAATGCAGTTAGTACTCAGTTTGCCATTTTAGTTAGTGTGTGTGCATAGTTTCCAAACATTCATGTATATTTCAACCCTTTACTAAATTTTGGGTAAAAATCACCCTAGTATGCATTCTTTAGGGTTTAAAACAAATCCACAGTCCTATAAGTTGTAACTTATAAATTAACAACACCGTACATGTATATTTCTTCCTAGGGAGTTCATTTATCATCATGCCCCCTTTTCATGCATTTTTTTTGCATTTACAAGACAAATTTTAGCATTTATGCACAACATAGGGTTTTTGATTTCAAAATTCAATTAAAGTATGAATATAAGTAAAATGATAAAATACAAACTCCATAATTGGAACCACTCAACATTGAGATCATATGAGTCCTAGGCATGCATTTTACATAAGACAACCTTACCCGTCATTTTATAAAATGTCTGGAATCTTGGTTCAAGATAGAAGTACTTTTTTATTTTATAATGCACACTCTATGATATATAAATATTTAAAATGTTATTAACTTCACCCCAAAACTTATATAACTCTATTTGGAGCTATATAGAATCATGTGTGTGCATTTCCTTTAGTTCGAAGTATTGTGGGAAAACTTGTAAAGATCATTTGGTTATTTGTAATAACTTTGTTGAAGGAAAAGGTTAGGGAAATTGTATCGAGTTGGATTTTCTCTGGATACACGGATTTTTCACTTCAAACTAAAAGGATGACTTATACTTTATGATCTAGAATGCATTATTTTAAATATTATCTATAGAATGATTATATAGGTTTCCCATGGTGAAATTGTATTTTTCATATTAGATAACCAATCATATTCATTGTTTATGGTCATACATATTTGGTAAAAAAATGAACTTGAGGAACTTTGTGATTTATGTGAAATAACCTTGAATTTCCTCCACCAAATATATTTAGATGTGGGAATTCATCCAGGGTATTCATAGTTTCCACACATCTTCCCACAATCATGTGTGAAGAATTACCACATCTCTACCCATAAGCCCATGAGAAGAGTTGTAGATCTGCCCACAAACCCATGGGTAGAGTTGTAGCATCTACAACTCTACCCATAGGCCTATGGGAACATTTCCCACATCTCTGCCCACAAGTCTATGGGTAGAGTTGCCAAATATTTGCCAACATGTATGTGGGTATAAGATTTGTAGAATTTGCAACTCCAGATACATGCCTATGGATAGAGTTTCCATGTGGGAAAAGTTTTCACATCTCTACCCACAAGAGTGTGGGTAGAGTTGTAGCATCTACAACTCTGCCCACAATTATGTGGGTAGAATTTCCATGTAGTGAAATTAGATAACTAAATTTGGATATATATAGAAGCATGGGCGTGCATTTCCATTAGGTCACTTTCTACTATTTTGGTCTCTCAATTTACAAGGTAGACTTTGCCTCTTTTACACAACAACCAATTTTATGTTTGCAAATGAAAATCTAAATATGTAGATAAGTGTAAAATTATCTAAGACACCCTCATAAATTTGAACCGCTCAAATTGTAGGGGTGTTAATACCTAGGCATACATTTTAGTGAATTATATCATGCATTTCTGATGCAGGAGCATCACCTTCAAAGTCAAAGAAGCAAGCGTGGAGGCAGGCATATGGCATCTCAGCATGACAAAATTTCAAATCAACATTTAACTCAAAAACATAATGAGTTGTTGAGATATTTTGGAAACAACGTTTTTAAATATAACTTGTTTGTAAAGTCTTGCACGACTGTAAGGAGTTGCAGATAGAGAGTGTCATCTCTTATCTGGTAATAACTAATAGTTATTGTAATAGGACAAGATAGGTAACCGCTAGAAACTGATAGGATAGGTTGCAGACAGGATGGAGAAGAGCTCGAGGAGCCACTCCTTAGAAATAATTTTGTTGTATTGTATTATAAAGTATAAGAGAGTAGCAGAGAGAACAAGAGATAGGAGGATTTTTCTCAGACCAGCAGATAGGAAGGGAATAAAGATGTAGTGAAGAACTAGAATACTATGTAATTTATTTCATGAATGAATAGAACAGACATAATTGTTCCAATTCCTTGGACAATGTTCATTTTGAGGTGTGAATGAATGAATGGTGTATTATGTGTGTGTTTTAGTTCATTTTGCTTATATATTATTGTTCAGGGTTGATCATATGAATCTGTGATGAACTAGATAAGTTCCAATCGTTTTTCTTTTAAGAAATCGTATGTAAGGAGTTCATCGACTGAGTTTTGAATTGAATCACAAGATTTCAGAAGGAACGAATGGAACTTAGACCAAGTGCAAGGAGCGCACATATTCAAGGAGTGTCTAAGTGTTGAAGAACCAAAATATAGAAGAACAAGGAGTGTGGGAAGAGTTTCTTTTGAAGAAATCCTTCGATATGTGTTTGACGAGATCCCATGAGTGCATGGGAGATCAAATTATTCAAGGGGATAAATCTCAAAAGGGATAGCGAGGGGAAATCTTCAAAGGGAGTGAAGATATGAATATTTCATGAATTATCAGTCAAGATCCATCCAGGAGGGAGCGTGATCATTCTAGATCATTGGATATGGGTAAAGTACACGGAATTTACATCTTTGTGTGCATACATGAGGGAAGAATCATCAAATTTCCGAAGAGGTTAAGGATCGTTCATCATCAAGAGGGATAGGTGGCGTAATATCCATAACTATGGAGAAAGAGCACTTTTGAAGTTTTGTGATTAAGGAAAAGGTGAAATCACCGAATCGCCAAAGAGTTGAAGTAGATCATGACCGTTGATCTCCAGGAGGTACATGTCAAAAGATCAGAGACTTTGGGTGAACATGCTCAGAAGGTGAGTGTGCAGTATTTTAAACTACCGAAGCCTGAAGAGCCAAAGTGATTCACAACCGTCGATCATAGAGAGACACGCGTCGACAGATCGTCGACTTCAGGTGAAAATACTATGGGATAAATTGAGTGTGAAGGAGTCGAATCTCCCAAAGATTGAATATCCAGAGTAAATCATAGCTGTTAGATTTAGAGAGACATGCAGAAGAGATCCATGGAATTATGGTGAAAACACTCTGGGGGAAAGTGAGTGTGCAGGAGTTGGAACTTCCAAAGCCCAAAGAGCCGAAGTGAATCACAATCGTCAATATGTGAGGGACACACGTCGACAGATCATCAACTTCCATTGAAATTACTTCGGGAGGAAGAAAGAACAGATAGGTTGAAACTCCCAAAGCCCGAAGGGCCGAAATAAATCGTAGTCGTCAATTTGAAAGGAGGGCATGCGTTGATAGATCGTGGATATTTAGGAGTGCGTGCGAGAGGAGGAAAAGGGTCACTGACTGATAATTTACCAAGGAAGAAAATATGACAGGTCTTAGTCATCTATCAAGAAGCAACGCCTGAGATCACAAGATTGAAGGTCACGCTTAATAGTGGTGGTATAAAGTGATCGGGTTTTAAAAATCTTAGAGCGGGCCACAATCGAAACCACAATATTTCCAAAGGGATACGTGGCAGCTGATAGTGAATTGTGGGGAGAAAAGTAGTGTGGTCTCAAACCACTCTTGGCCATCCCGCAATCACATGCTTATGTGAGGACATAGCCCGAGGTCACATGTAGGAAGGGGCTAATGGAAAAGGAATTGGCACCTGAACTTTGATAATTTGGGAGTGCGAAGGAAGAGGTTGTGTGTGTCATAGAATATGCACCAAAATAATGAAAGGGCCTTTGTTTAATCAAAAGTGAGACCATTAAGGTTTCAGAGAGCCAATTTGGCTTGGAGAATCAAAGATCCTTGACTGAGAGGTCTTGCATCCCTGAGGGAGAATAGGGGGTTTGCATCAGGTGGTATCAGAGCCTGATTTTTCTTGCAGACGGAAAGAAAAGGAGATATATTGAATTTGTTTGTAGAAAACATAAAAAGGTGAAAGTAAATAAATGGATATCATCAGTGGTATCAAGAGTTGATTCTGTTTATAGACATCATAAGGTGAAGTAGTGGAATCATGTCACCCAGAAGACGCAGAGCGAATCCAGAAATGGAAGAACAAATGAGGCGACTCAGAATGAGACTGGACACCATGGAAACAACACAGATGAGAGAACTAGACACTGGAGATATCAGTGAAGCGGAAAGCGAAGACATAGAGATCGAAGAAGATGTAGCATAGGATGTTGTAGAAGACCTTGTTACACATCAAAATTACTCACTTTGATGATGACTCACTTTCATTATTGCAAGTGTCGGAAGTGTCACACTTTTGTCACAAGTGTCACAAAAACCATATTGTCATATCACCTGTTCTACATCGTGAACGACATCATAAGAACGCTTGAGATATCCTATAAGATTGGTTTAAATAAGGAAATATATCTTTTGGTGAAGAATACAAACGTTTACCTTGATAAAATACCATCATAAAAGAATTTTTGGAGATCGACGCTCCCCTTCCCACTTGTAGGGAGTGCTAGTGCTCCTTTCTCTCTTAACAGGGAGAGATGCAACGCTCTATGGCCCACTTTGAGGGAGCACTAAGGTGTTGATAAAATCAAGGAACAAATCCCCCTTATCTCTGGTGTCAACTAAGAAATATCCAAGTCAGTTTGGCTTGAATCCAAGTCCAAATCTGGATCTAAGAGGAGTTCCACAACTGATGGAGAAAGATCCTCAACTTATCCCAAGAATATATAAGATGGTTAGGCCTCTCAAACCCTATATAAGGATCCACCCTCATGGTGAAAGGGAAATAAAAATCACTGAAAAGTATTGTCATTTTGATTGCGGATCATTCGAGCAAGGGGTTGGACAAGGAAATATTGGTGAGGCTTCTACATCTGCATCTACACTTTGTAAGCACCTTATTTTTTTCTCATTAATACAAGTGGTTGACCTGTTTGCTTCAAGATTGTGTAAGTTTGCATGACCTTGTCTCTTTGGATAAATATAGTTTTAAACTAATCATGGTACAATAGGAAGTATGATTTGTCTTTTTTGTTTATTGGATTGTAGGACTCGTTGAAGGACTTGGAGATCAAGTTCAACTTGGACTAGGTGAGGAAAAACTTCGTAAAAAAGGTACTTATATCTTCTTCCTCTTCTCTATTGATTAGCTTAGCTATGTTCAAAGGAAATTAAGTGTTCAAAGTTATCACTTTTATGTCTTGTCCATAGGGGTCTACAGTCCAAGAGAGAATTCACCTATCTGTAGGGGAATTTTCCTACAACAGAAATTGGTGACTCCACTGGGGAATTTAGGAAACATATCTTCTACAATTGTTATTGATATTTCAATCAAATAAGGTATCATGGAAAATATTAATCTCGGTGCTAATTGTTCTCCTGAGAAAGTGGTTTCTTACACCTCTTTATTTAAATAATTCTTCGATGTCTTCACTTGGAGCCTTCATCTACCCGTGGGGAACGTTTTCCTATCCGAAGCTACCGTTTGGTCTCAAAAATGTTGGTGCTACTTTCCAGCGGCCCATGTCATATGCTTTCCACGATATCAAACATATTGCATAACCTTACCTCAATGATTTACCTACCCATTCCTCCAGTCGATCAGACCATATTGGTCACTTACGGGCTTTTTTTCTTCGATTTTTGTTCTATCGTATTCATTTTAACCCACACAACTGCGTCTTTACTGTCGATTCAGGTCACCTCCTTGGTTTCGTTGTCTCCAAAGACAGGATTAGGGTGGATACCTTAAATATTAAATCTATCCTTGCTTTACCTCCGCCTAATAATATGAACCAACTACAAAGTTTGCAAAGGAAAGAAAACTTTCTTCGTCATTTTATATGTAACTATGCTAAGATTACAAAAGGATTTATGTGATTGTTGCAGAAAGACACTCTTTTCATTTGGGATGACATTGCTCAATGGTATTTTGATGCTCTTAAGCATGCATTGACCAAAACACCTCTGTTGCATCCTTTGAATTATGCACAAGACTACATCCTTTACTTGGCAACCTCTACTTCCACTATCGCTATGGTGTTAGTTCAAGAGGACTCTAATGGTGAAGAACATGTGATACACTATCTGAGAAAGATTCTATCTAGTCTCGAGCTCTGATATTCACATGTTGAAAAGTTGGCTCTGGAAACCGTCATTGATTTCCATATATTTCGTCATTACATCTTTCTACGCACTTCCACCGTTATCGCGAACTCAAACCCCATGTATCATATTCTGACATGTCAAGTCCTTGGGGGAAAATATTCCAAGTGGATCGCTATTCTTCAAGAATTCGATCTCAAGTTTTCCAAGTCCAAAGCCAAAAAATCCTTGGTGTTTGCGGAACTTATCTGTGATCTTCCCCATGTTGATGAAGATACTGAGCCTAGAGATTATCTCCCCGATGAATCTCTATTCCTCATTAACACATCCAATCCTTGGTATGGATATATCCTTCTTTATCTTCAAGCCCAACATTTTCAACTCGATATCTCCCATGAGGAACGTCATCATATTCGTCACCATTCTCAACACTACCTTATCATTGGTGACACTTTGTATGACCATGGTATTGACACTATCCTACAACATTGTTTAACTCATGATAAGGCTGAACGTGTCCTTAATGACTGTCATGTTGCAGAATGTGGTGGTCACCTTTCTGGGATGGATACAACTCAGAAAATTTTACGTGACGGTTACTGTTGGCCCTCTATCTTCAAAGATTGTATTGAGGCTATCAAAAAGTGCCCACCCTACCAAGTTTTTCACAAAAAGGCTCGCACCCACCCCGCTCCTCTACATCCTATTGTCGCCATCGACCCCTTTTCAAAATGGGGCATTGATTTCATGCAATGTAAGCCTACCTCAGTCGGAGGTTACGGTCATATCATCGTTTTCGTTGATTACTTCACAAAATGGATTGAGGATATGCCTACTTTTCTGAATGATGGTCATACTGCAACTCTTTTCATATTCAACCACATCATCACTTGCTTTGGTTTTCCAGAAGCCATTTTCATTGATCATGATTCACACTTTCAAAACCAAATGATGAGTGAGTTACATGCCAAGTTTGGTTTTCACCATGATAACGCATCCCCTTACTATCCTCAAGCAAACAGACAAGTTGAATCTATCAACAAGGTCCTTAAAACAATGATTCAATGTATGGTGGGTGAAAACAAAACATATTGGAATCTACAACTTTTCTCTGCTCTCTAGGCTTACCGCACCTCAGTGAAAACTGTTACTGGATTCAATCCTTTCCAGTTAGTATATGGCATAGAATCTGTATTACCAATCGAGTGTGAAATTCCCTCGTTGAAACTCAAAGTACAACTCCTGCCTCACAATTCTATTCAAGAGGAACATTTCCTATATCTAACTAGGATGGATGAAACATGTTGTGATGCTTCTCTCATTCATGAGACATATAAAAAATGAATGAAGAGTCAATATGACAAATCTATCCATCCTCATACTTTTGCAGAAGGATACCTAGTCCTCGATTATGACCAGGCTCATGATAAGTTAGGGACAAGTAGGTTAGAACCTCTATGGCATGGTACTTACATTGTGAAATGTGTATTACATAGAGGTGCCTATGAGCTAGTTGACTACGACAGAATCTCTCTTGGTGAGCCCCGGAATGGGCTTTAACTTAAGAAGTACTATGCATAGAACATCTAGCATGCGTGATTTTTACACTATTGTACTTTAGTTTTTGGTGTGTCTTTTTCTCTTGTGTGTACGAGTTTTGTCTTAGCCCCTTATATTTTGTCTTTTGATTGCGTGCACATATGACATCTTCTGATCCTATCTTTGTTGGGTTTTCGGATGGCTCTAGTTGACACACCCAAAATATTTCTTATGGAGCTTGGGTCATTTACCACTCTGATGAGTTAGTGAGTTTAGGAGGCGTTTTCCTAGGCTCGGCAACCAACAACATGGAAGAATATCACGCTGTCATCAAACTTTTAATTGAAGCCTCCTCCCTAGGTATATCTCGTGTGATCATTAACCTAGACTCTCAACTCGTGGTCTGTCAACTTAATTGGGTCTATGTCATTCACAATTATATTATATTACGTCTTCACCTACGAGTTCGTCGTCTTGAAAGAATTTTTGAATTTATAGAGTACAGACACATACCAAGAGGACTTATACAACTTCGGATTCGCTAGCAAATTATATCATGGATTGGTATCTCGTGCATAGATGATTTTTTATAAAGTAAAATGAAAATATAAAACACATCACATGTAAAATAAACGCATCACATAAAGACATCATCATTTGAAAACATCATTTGGCACCACAAAAACTCAGAGATGTATATATATACTGCATGATAGAAAATGTTTGGTTACATAAAAAAGGTACATAGAAGGGAAAAATTTGGACCCTCATGCCCATAACATCATCATACATACTACACAAAACAATAAGAGGATCCTAATCTTCCTGCACAACGTAATTCTCTGAGTAGCACACTACTTCACGTGCCACTCATCTAAGCAGGTAGTTCAGGATCTCAGGAACTCCCATTGTATGTCTCTATAAATGCAAAGGTACATCTTTCTTTTTGAGAGGAGGGACACCCATCGTAAGACCACAAAGGTTTCTTTCAACCTCTCGGAGACCCCCCACTTCTACCTCATGCTCTAAAATTATCTGTGCATCTCTACGACGCCCCAGTGTCAACATCTCTATCAGACCTATTGCTCCTCTGTCTACATGGTGAAATAATACATCTATTAAAAGCCCCTCTAAGTACACATAAAAATAATATAAACTTAAAAAAAAAAAAAAAAACACTTGACAAGGTCTTTGGTTTCATACCTGAAGCATCCCAGTCCATTCCATCTAGAAGAACCAGGTCCATGCTACCCCAGAAATCTACTCTGGTGTATGGAAATTCCTCAATGACAACCAGTTGACCTCTTATCCAAGCAAAGAAGTCACCTGTGAATTTGAATTTTGAGTCAGTCCCTAACCTCAGAGACAAACTCATCCAATCCTCCATGCGTGGTTCACCTACCGGTCATACCGCCAGTGCGATATGTGGTTGCATATGTGGAATTCCCTCTAAGAAGAACAAAACCAAAAGGGAACCGTACCCAAATTGTTTCTGCTGCCCCATCCTGCATATCGAAATATGATCTTTCACATTGTGAAGGAAAGTTGTGCCCCATTTAAACAAAGTTGGATCCACACATTGTAAAGCATAAGCCATATGTGATCTTGAAGACAAGTGTGTGCTAATACTACCTGCCAAACTGGGGATGGAAAATAAGATGGATCAAAGAGGCTAACATATTTTATCACAATTCATCCTCCTAACAATTGCGATCCCAGAATGCAATGGTTTGCCACATACTCTTCAACTGCCCATTGTCCGGATAAGATAATGGGGGCCCCTCTCTTCGAGAGGCCAGTCAAAAAATAAACATCCTCTGACTCAATGTTGAGCATTTGCGGCTTAATTTGGAATCCCTATTCAATAGTATTCCATAACCCAATCATGTACTCAATTAAAATGACTTATTTCTTAATCTTTTGTAGCTCAAAATACTTGAGGAGGCCGCAATTCCTCAATGTGGCCCTCACTCGATGGTTTTGTAATGAGACTACATCATTGAGCTCATGCTCACGCTCCTTCCACTCAATCATGGATTTTTACCAATGTAAACTGCAAGCACAATCAATAAAGAGCCATTAGTCATCTCATTATAACAATTTTTTGGGTAAATTTGACTTAAAAATCAATTCATTTTTTCTTTATGCAACGGTGCTCCCCCAATTACACACAAAGAGCACTAGATCCCCTCTAGAGTGCACACAAGAGTGCCTAAATCACGGGCAACGCTTCCCTCATCCCTTTGAGGGAGCATCGATATTTTTTAGCACTTAGGGCTCTATGGGCATAAAAAATGACAAAAATTTACCAAAAATAAATTTTTAAGCCATATGAAATTATTAGAAGTTATTAAGGACCAACTTGATCTGTACGGAAGAAGAAATAGCTGACTTTAGCTCCAACGCCAACAACTTCAAAAATCACTCTCCAAAGTCAATTTCACCACTGCTAGAATTCTTTGACACAAATTAAATGGTATAAATGTTTTTGACCCTATTTTGTTGATATAGACTTCATTTTTTATAAACCTATAGTCTATTTTGGGTTTTTAAAACATTTTGGAAATATTATTAATGCACTGGAATGCAGATTTGTCATCATTATTAGGTTTCGAAGTGGTATTAGTTCCTTCTCATGCTCGAAAAAACATGAGAATGTAACCGAGTCGACTTTTATCTCTTTTTTGGACTCATAAGGATAGACGAAAAAGGAACCCCCCGGAGTATCCTTTAAGCTCTTTTCAGACTCTCTAAACATGAAAAGATTGTCGAGTGATCATGCTTCCTTTAAAACTCGTTAAAAGGTTTTGAAAGGGTGTCTTCCAAGTAGTAGTTTATCTTTTTTTCAGACTTCAGAGATTAATATTACGAAAAAGGACAACCCTGGAGTCATCTTTAAGTTATTTTCAGACTCTCTAAACATGAAAAACCACATATTTGTCCTTCTCTGGGACCGAACCCTTACTTCTTCCGGTTCGTTAAACAAAAGAAGAGGAACTTACCGAAGGTGAGTTATATCGATCATGTGTTACCCTCTTCGAGATTGTTAAATTAAAAGAGGTACTCATCTATCTAGATGGGGGAAAAATTTGAATGAAGCAAGCCAAGCAGTTTTTGAAAACAACATAGGTCACTCTTACAGTCTCCCTTGAATACAACACTTTGTCTTTGCATACATTTTAATCAGCTGGACCTCTACACTGAACCAATCCTCTGAGTCTTTGGGTCACCCGATGAAATTCATAGTATCCACTGCATCAAGTTTTGGTCCATGTCCTGTTTCTATCATTTGTGCCCCAGTGTTCAAGGGAACTATCTGCTTCAAAGGTCAACCATCACAAATTTCCTGTTTCAATACCCATATCAGTCCACTTCTCATTTGATCCACCAATTTACATATCTGTGTCATTTTTGTGTCATTGATGGGGGATACATCAATTCCCTCCTTTGACAAGTCTTTTCATGTCGACTTCAACACATTATTCAGGAACTTGACTTAGAAACCAGTCAATACCTTGGGACCTGCATGCCTCAATGGCATGCCTACCCGCTTCCAACAGTGGGATTACATCATTGACCCCTGATCAGACGATTCTACGAATGTTCAACTTAGACTCATCT
>JASDQU010237325.1:6184-16306 GCA_032191745.1 Picea mariana | reverse complement strand
ATTTCAATGGATTGAGGTTAAAGTATGCACTCGAGGGAAGCTCGAACTACATTTCTTTGAAGGACAGGATGGAGGCAGTACTCAAAGACAATGGCTTGAAGGAATTCATTGACAAAGATGTTCCTAAGCTAGATGCTGCAGACGAGGTAAATCTTGATGCATGGAAAAATAAAGTGGCAAAGGTGAGAAGGATCCTATTGGAGGGATTACGAGACCACATTGTCTCAAGCCTCCATGGGAAAGTCACACCATATGCAATGTGGAAGACTTTGATGGATCTATTCCAAAACAATAGTGACCATAGGAAATTGGCACTCAAAGATAAACTCAGGAAGATCAAGATGGAGAAGGACAAATCCATTCCAAAATATCTCATGAAGTTTGTCCAATGTCAGGATGAGATGGGGAGTGTGGGAATAATAGTCACTGATGATGATTTGGTGAGTTGGGATCTCCTAGGACTTCCCAAAAATTGGCACAGTTATCAAGACTCTGTCAATGGAAGGGAGAAATTCCCAAATTGGGAACAACTATGGTTGGATTTGGTGCAGGAGGAGTTCAGGTGGAACACCATAGATGGATCTTCATCAAAGCATGATGATGAAGAGGATTGTGCTTTGGATGCCAAGGAAAGGAAAGGGAAGAGGATGAAATTCCATTCAAAATCCAAGTCTAAAGGAAAGAAGTTGGATTTGTCCAAAGCAAAGTGTTTTCATTGTCACGAACATGGGCATCTCGCTACTAACTGTCCGTAGAAGAAGAAGAACGAGAAGGTTGTTGGAGCTGCAGTTGGTGAGGCCCTTGTCTCGCAATTTGAACTTGAATTCTCCTTGATCGCATGCATGGCATCAAGTGCATTGGGATCGGTGTGGTATTTGGATAGTGGCGCTTCCTTCCACATGACGAGAGATAAGGAGATTTTCAGTGACTTGGAAGAGAGATATATCAAAATGCATATAGAGATGGGCAACGATGGACGATATAGTGCGACTGGAATTGGTACCATTACCTTTCAGAGGGAGTCAGGTAAACTATTTCAATTGAAATATGTTATGCATGTTCCAGGTCTGAAGAAAAACTTGGTCTCAGTCACAATGTTGGAGGACAGAGGCTATGATGTTTTTTCAACGATGGAAAATCTTTCCTGTGACATAAAAAAATGGGTCAAGTCAAGAAGATAAGGATTCGAGTTAAGAATATCTGCAAGCTGGAGGTATATGGCTGAGCTTCCATGATGGGCAAGGAAGAAAAAGTGGTGAGTCGGGATGAGGGCGAAATATGGCATGGGAGATTGGGCCATCTTCATGATGGAGCCTTGAAAATCATGCAACAAATATCTACTAGAATTCCAACAGGAACACTTGCTCAATTAGATCAGTGCAAGGGTTGCACCATGGGGAAGTATGTAAATTCCACCTTTCATGAAAAGGAGAACCGTGCTTCAGTGATCCTAGAGAGAATTCACACAGATGTGTGTGGACTATTCTCGGTTGCTTCAACAACAAAACATAATTATTATGTTATTTTTGTTGACGAATTTTCTCGTAAATGTTGGATCTTATTAATGCAGAAGAAGGATCAAACATTCTCAAAGTTCTGTGAGTTTAAAGCATTGGTGGAGAAAGATTTGGGGAAGCAAGTGAAGGCTCTAAGGAACGATAATGGTGGAGAATACATCTCTAACGAATTCAAATAATTCTGCAGCAAAGAAGGAATTCGAAGAGAAATCATATCGCCTCATAACCCACAACAAAATGGGGTCGTGGAGAGGAATAATAGAACAATCATGGGTGAAGCACGAGTGATGTTGCATGATCAGGGCCTACCAATGCATTTGTGGGTGGAAGCATGCAACATTGTTGTTTATGTGCAAAACCGTTGTCCTCATAGAGTACTTGGCATGAGTACACCTGAAGAAGCTTTTACTGGTAAGAAACCTGATGTTTCTCATTTTAAGATTTTTGGCTCATCTATTTATGTGCATGTGACCAAGAACGCCAGGAAGAAGCTGGAGCTGACTGCTGAAGTTGGGATATTTGTGGGGTACACAGAAATATCCCATAATTATCGTGTGTATTTTCCTAATAGTAAGATGACTTTTATGTGACGGGATATAAAATTCGATGAGGGTAAAGCCATGCAGTTGTCGCTTGAGAGGGAGCTATACTTGCATGCAGAGGAGGAACTATTGGTTCCCAAAGATGAGTCTCAAGATGTGTATCAGCCACATGAGGAGGTTCATGGAGTGGAGGAAGCCACTCATACAGAGTCATCCATAAGAAATGGCAGAAAGCGCACCACAAAAGCTAAGAGATTGAGACTAGATGTTGCACAGAATGTAGGAGCCCCTACTTCACAGTGCAGACAGAGGCAATCTCCTAATCGATTTACTGGATACATGGATCTCATGAGAAAATGTATTGTGACTGAACCATATTCATTTCAGGAAGCAGTGTAGGATCCCACTTGGGTTGATGCAATGGTGGAGGATTATGACTCCATTGTCAAAAACAATGCATGGGAAATTGTCCCAGGACTGGTTGACAAATAAGTGGTAGGTTCGAGATGGATCTACAAGGGTAAGATTTTAATCATTGTTCTTTATGTTGATGATTTAATAATGACTGGTGATGAGCAACTGATACACTCATGAAAGTAGGACCTTGTAAAGGAGTTCGAGATGAAGGATATGGGCCTTCTTCATTATTTCCTTGGATTGGAAATATGGCAATGGGATGGTAAACTGTCTCAAGGTAAGTATGCAAGGGAGATACTGGGTAAGTTTCACATGGAGGGCTGCAAACCCATGGATACTCCTCTTCCAGGAAACTGGAAGAAAGACGCTGCTACTTTTGGAGAGGTAGTGGATGCTACTGTCTATCGACAGTTAGTGGGTTCGCTAATGTATCTAGTGAACACGAGACTGAACATTTTCTATGCGGTTAACCAGCTGATTCAAGTGATGATTAAGCCTGCCAAGATATTTTGGAAGGCGGGTAAGAATGTCCTGAGATACCTGAGGGGCACATATGAGTATGGATTATGGTATAGATAGACGGATGAGGTGAAGTTGCATGGCTTCATGTATATAGATTGGGAGGGCAGCCCAACGGACAAAAAGAGCACATCAAGGGGGATCTTTAGTATCATATGTACAATTGTTTCTTGGTACAACAGAAAACAAATATTCGTGGCACTCAGTTCAGTGAAAACAGAATACATGGCAGCGAGTCAAGTTGCATGTGAGGCTATCTAGATGAGAAAGATATTGGTTGGTTTGTTTGGTTCTCATTTAGATCCGACAGTCAGATTCATTGTGATAATCAGAGTTGCATTAAACTCTTGATTAATCCTGTGTTTCATGATATATATAAGTATATAGATATCCATTATCATCATATCAGAGATTCTGTGCAGCGAAAGATCATGTTGCTTCAGTACATTCCTACGGAATATCAGGATGCAGACATTCTGATGAAGGCGCTCACTAGGAGAAAATTCGAATACCATAGAGATAGGATCGGGGTGAAGGATAATCGCTTTCTTGTTGAGAGGGAGTATTGAGATTAAACAAGAATATCCTAGTGAAAATTATGCACCTACACTAGGATGGAGCCTCAGACTATTTTTAGGTAGAAGTCTATTTTTAGATGATGAGCAAATTCTATTTATAGATGATGTCTATTTATAGATGATGAGTGGATTCTATTTATAGATGTATGTCGACTATTATTATCCCTTAACAATAGTTGGAAAATAAATATTAGTCTATTCTCAATGAGCACTTGGAAATAGTTAACTGAAGTGGAAAATCAGTTAGCTATAGGAAATTTGAGTTCAAAGGTTGACTGGTGGGACATGCAAGTCAAATTAGTTGTAATTGAGTGATTCGAAGTTGTAACAGAGTTGGATGTGTAGTTATGTGATTTGTGAAGTAGTTTAACTCAGTTAAGTGAGTTAAGCTCAGTTGTACTAGTTGTAACTGAGCTTACACTAGTGAGAGATCAGTGAATTAATTATTAATTAATTCATAATCAGTGATCTCACATGAAACTGAAGATTTACCATTGTTAACTACATGCATGTCAGATCCAGTGGAGACCCAGTTGAGATAATAGGTGAAAGGGACAGTTTGACTATCAATTGTGACATTAGTGAGTGCACTCATAAAACCACACACACAGTGGATGTGCCCATGAGGAATGTGTAGCCTAGGCAAGAGGGATTCATTCATTGCAGGGATTTCCATCAGCAGGGATTGCACAGAGGAGGCGGGTTGTCTGGAGGAAGTAAATTGGCACATGCATTTGCCAATTTTTGTATGATAGTGTGAGACGATTGTATATTGTACCGAGAGCTATTGGATTAGAGTTTTGTATGATATTGTTTCATGATCCATGATATATACATAATATATGATAATGGGGTTTTTAGATTTATGCTTTCTCGGTAAAACATCTGTGTTATGTGTGATTGATCTTTCTTCTTGATATTGCAATTGGCGATTGTGTTTTAAATTCCGCAAGAATATTTGTAGAAATGATTCTGTATTTGACAGTGGCATATAATTGTTAGATTAGGAGAATCCAGGCAATACATAATTTTTATTAAAATTTCTACATTATCTTCAAATCAAGTTATTTCATTACCTTCAATGATATGAAATTTGTTGAGACCCCTGAATCAAGCATCCAGTTGTTCAAACAAAGTTCATTCACACCTAATGAAAGATATAAATGAGGGTTCTTGTCCCTTGGTTGATCGAGATACATAGTGTTTAACATGATGGGAGGATCCTCCTTCTCGGATGAAACCTGTAAGATTTTCAAAATTTCCCTTTTTATTGAAGGGATATTACACATCTCTGTCACTAGGACTGTCATATTCAGTCTTCCAAACATGTTTGCAACATCTATATTCAACTGAATGTCATCTATGGAAGTTGGCTTAGGAAGAAACTCACATACCGTCGATGGAGGTGGTGGAGCCACGTTTTCTGCTAATGGAAGAGGAGTATTAGGCTATGATGAAGGGGCTGAATAATTTTTTCTTCTGTAAGTTAGAATTTCCCTCCTCCTTAATTCCTTCTTCTGATCATATTTCAATTTACTTAAGGAATAGAGTCTCCCATCTCTTTCTCCTATTATTCTGGTTTTTTTGATCTCTCTTGAGTGACTTGTTCATCGTTGAGATTGCAAATCATGAAGTTTATATCATTAGGATAATCTTCATCTTGTTGGGGGAATTGATCTTCCCTGTGGGGTTCTTGGCATGGGAGACACCAAGCTTCTATATCAATTGTCCCAAGAGGTTTCAAGGTATCAGAGGCCTTTGCCTCTTGTTGAGGTCTTGGTTTCCAACCGATGACATCTCTCTGTTGTCTAGAAAACTAAGGTGTGGGATAAAATTGATTTCTTTCCACTGTAGTCATACGGTTCATAAGCTGATTCTACACCTGAAAAAACTGAGTATTCATTTGATCTATCTTCTGAGTTAGGGGAACAATTAGATCAGGAACACTGTTGTTGGAAACCTTCATCCTTGATTCTGTCTTGTTGTGGGGATATTGAAAAGGTTCTATTTTTAAATAAAGGAGATTCTCTTCAATGTCGATACTGAATTATTTAACCTCTACCAATTATTTGGGATTTTTATATTTAAGAATGTATCAGAACTACCCTTCAAAAGAATTCATGTAAAGGAGACGAATTGACGATGTTGTAGGATGGTAATATGTTGGAATTTGATTGTACAACCTGTCAAATATGAAAACGAATTCCCTTGCCCTTTCATTCTCCTTTTTATTTATTTGATTGAACTGAGTCCCAAGTGTCCCACCATCTTCTTTTCTTGACCATCTACTTTTAAATAAGGCAGAAAAATAATCATATGTCGTAATATGATTATCAGGGAGTCCCTTGAACCAATCAAGAGCTTCTTCAGTCAATGATGAAGCGAATAGTATGATGGCCACATCTTCATGATCAATACATGCATTTTCCATATCCCAGCCTATGACATAATGTGGTCTTCGACAGTTATCACATTGTTTCCTAGGAACTTTGGAAACCACTTGTTGAATTTTGTTGGCATCTTGTTAGGGTAACCTTGGATATTGGCCATGTTAAAGGGTTTGTAGAGGTCTCTTGCCCAAGGCCAGGCCATTGGAACAATATGAAGGGATTTATGGAAAATGGTTTTAGAAATAGGAGAATTGAGAGGAGGCCTTCTTTGGTAAACCTTAGAAGGTTTGAACCTCCCAGGGGGAAAAGGTTTGGGGAAAAAAGGATTCTAGGAAGGTGGAGTCGCCAGATGAGTTTCAAAATTAACTTATCAAGAAAGGTGGAAAGGGAACGTTCCTCAGGTGGATTCTCCAGGTAAGATAAGGGAAAGGCTTTGGGATAACTTACCAAAGTGTCATTAGGGTATGAAGAAGATTCAAAATATTCCTTGGAAACGGTGCCAAAATGTTATAGCACAAGTTGTATTTTGGACAAAGCCCGACCCAACCACAAAGAAAGTGCTACAAATTGGGAATCCTACAACCAATGTCACCTCAATGTAGGTCCCACACTTCAAGGGTGACTAGGTCACTCTAGGGAGGCGATCTTGATGACCCTAGGGGGTTTGAGATGGAGATGGAAGGAAATGGAAGTGAATCCCCTAGTGGTCAAGTCTAAGTAGAATAAAAAGTAGGAATAGATGATTATAAGTCAAGTAATTGTTTCCTCACAAGTATAGTACTTCTTCATATGATTGTACTTGCCCGAGACACAAAAAAAGACGTTTATATTAGCAAGTAAAAGATCTAAATCAACACACAAATATCTAAACTAGTTAAGTAAATCAACATCAAACTTAGAAATGAATATAGGATGAAAAATGGCAAGAGAATATGGTTGTTGTAAACATGTATTTTCTAAAGAAAATTGCAGCCTTATAAATGTATCATTCAATGGAAAGCAACAGAAAAATCAACCACACAAAAGTGCCAAGAACTAGCCCAAAATATGCGCCCTAGTTAGTAGAGTAAGTGAGGAAAATTTAGGAGTTAGATTAGGGTTAGTTTAGGATTTTTGAGAGTGTTAGTGGCTAGGGTGATGCAGCCCTAATGGATGTAGGTTAAAGTTTGTAACACCAATTAGATTATTGGGAGAGAGGGGACTCCCTAGTGGGGGAAAACTCCTCTCAATGAGGCAAATCAACTTCAAGCAAGAAAACTTTCAAAAGATAAAAAACTATGTTTCCCAAGGCAATGATTTTATATCTCCAATGCCAAAAAGTATGACCAATGCCTTTACTATTGGGTTAATGGATTCAAATAAACATGATCTAGAGAAGCTACCTCCTTGGGGGTGTAGGCCCTTTTACTTTCCAAAGAAATTTTCTCTAGCTAGGGTTTAAGCTAAGAGGGTGTATTCCCTTATATTTCTCTTAGAAAACCCGAGTGAAATCAATGAGATAAGGCATAAAATGATGAATTCTATGGTGGGGGTGTATGAACTTATACTTACCACCTATCTACTAGCATAACAATACTTGACTTGAAAAAATGATAGCATAATAATAAAAAACCATACCAAGATCAAGATAAATGTCAAGATAATCCACCATAAGAGCTAGAAAGCATCATCCAAAGCTAGTGCTAGATCTCCTCCATCAACCATTCATACATATAGCCATAAACAAGTGCAAAAGAGATAAAAGAGCCAAGATATCTGAAAATTTCAGAACAAGTCCTCTCACAATGAGGGAGAGTTATGTTCAAATAAGATCTTATGATCTCTTATTTATACAAATGTCACCAAGGTGACTTATCCATAAATTAAGGGGTAAACACAATATTATGGGTAAACAACCCTAATCTTGCCCCATTTACAAAGTAATTCATTTAAAATTCACTTTTGCACATAAGAAAACCCTAATTTTAGAAGGACGTCACCCCTTTAGGGGATGTTTTGCCACTTTGAGGAATTTGTTGGTGTTGGAGAAGCATAGATAGGCCTCCAAAGGCCACATGTAAAGCATCTATATGATCTCATCATGGTGAAGACCCTATTCTCCTCAAAATGTCCAAGTATAAATGAGTGTCACCTCACCACCAATCCCTGACCCCCTAGGTGATGCCATGTCTCTAGATGTGATGTTTTGCGTCTTCGAGGAAAAATGATTGGCATGTGGGGGATGGGTTATGTCGTCCAAGTCATCATTAAGTCCTTCCAAGTCTGATCTCTCTCATATGGCATGCATGCCCCTGTCATCCAACCTGTGGACTTGTATCCCCATGGAAGCCCAAGCTAGGATTGTTCTCCCAAAACTGTCCACCGACTAGGTCTTGCAAAGACAAATTAACACGTCCTACAAGGATATCAAGTCATAAAATCATGATAAGTGAACCCAATCAATAAATAATTCATCTAAGCATGTGCATCAAATATTACTATATCAAAAAATTAACTGCTCAAAGATACTATGCAACTTGTAATGCTTGAATATGGGAGGGTTGATGAGGTGTCCTATTCGGTAGATCTTACCCTAGTTCAAGGAGAGATTGCAAGAGATCCCTCTCTAAGCCATGTAAAGTGGATGAGGTGGTTGGGGTTAAGACTCAACAGGCATAGGGATCATGAAATACAAGGGGTTTTAGTGTCTCATTCATGGGTGCCTTTGTAGAGGGTGTGTGGTACCTTTGTCCACAATGCACTTTTTACAAGCCCATCAATTTCCTTTTATCTTTATTTCTTTGTAATTTATTTAAATATAGCATAAGGAGAGATTGAATGTCACTTACCTAGTGTGGTGACTAGATGATGTCAATGTCACCCACAAATGCTTAATGGAAATGAGAAGGTTGGCTCGTGATGAGACCCCCTTCCTCTTATCCATGCAACTAAGAGTCATTACCCTGGTTTGGTGACTAGATGATGGTAATGTCATACCACTAGATATTAATGGACATGATAGGTCGTCTCTTGATGAGACCTCCTATCCTTCAACTAACCTTTTAAGAATTATTTATTATATTGTGGGTCCCCTCTACTCAGAGATAATCGTTTCATTTATTTCTTGGGTGATCCCTAAGTGAAGAATCTAGAAGGTTTATACAAGGATTTTATATCTTATCCAACATCAAACCCTCTGGGCCTTCATCCCCTTCTTGGGTCAATACACCCTAAAATCGCAAGAGATAAGGAAAAAAGGGGGCAATAATGATGGAAAGTGGTAAGTATGGTCGGGAATGGTACGATGGCTCATCAAGGGAATTCCTAGCAGCTCTAGGGAGTGATTATGGTTGGTAATGGTATGATGTATCATATACCTTTTATGCCATTAGATAAGATATAGGCAGTACTTATAAAGAACCCTCTCTTGAGTCCTTTTGTGATGCTCTAATTTGAGAGAAATATAAGCTTGTGCAACTTGGATTGATCAACACTGTAGGTACATCAAACAAAGCCTTAGTGGTATAGTAGAAATATAAATCCAAGAATCCCAAGAAGCAACATCCTTGCCACAACAATAAGCAAAACAAGGGTCAGAAACCCTCTTTGCCAATTTTTACTCCTAATGGTGACAAAGGCGTAAAATCCAAAAGTAAGAAGACCAGTGACAAACATTGAAAATTTTGTGGAAAATGTAGTCATGTGGAGTCTACGTGTTTTAAAAATATGGAGGCCTTAGAAGTAGTGGTGAAGAAGCACAACATCAGTATTGATTCTTTTTCTTCTTCTTCTTCTCATGGACATACACTTTCTGCTTCTGGTTTCTCCTTCAATGCAACTTCTACATCTTCTTATGAGTGGCTTATTGATTCTCTAGCATATTATCATATGGATAAGGATAAAGCCATATTTTATGGTCTAAATAAATGTAACACCAAGAAAATATTTGTTGGTGATGATAGATATCTTAGTGTTGTAAGGAATGGAAAAATTCAGGTAGATAACGGTCATTTCAATGATGTATTATGTGTTCTGAGTCTTTCATGCGACCTACTATCAATATATTAGATAACTCGTTCAGGTGAAGGTAAAACCGTAGAGTTTTCACTTCACCAAGTTGTAATTAAGGATTTAAAAGATCCTACGCATGTCCTCGCAACTAGAATTGTTGATAATATTA
>JASDQU010237324.1:5844-16947 GCA_032191745.1 Picea mariana | reverse complement strand
TAGGTGGCTTTGTTTTCTGTTAGATAGAGTTAATTGTTTTCTGCATTGTTGTTTTCACGAAAGAGTGTTAATGCTGAAGTCTCTGTTTGAGAGTAAGGGTCCTGTTCTCTCATTGCAGAATAGTTGTTCTTTCCCATTGCAAGTGTTATTTTAAATGTAATCCAGGATTCTTAAATTGATCTTTAAAGGTTTGCAATAGGGAAGTTACTTTCTTGTGATTTAATACAGAACTTTAGTTTATTTGAGCAAGTGAGATTAGTATAAGCTTCTTTACTACAACACTAAGCTGCTTTTGGAATTGAGCATATATAGTGCGTGGTTATCTTTGAAATAAAAGACTTCCCTGGGTTGATAATTTATGTTTTACTTGGTTGTTTGAAATCAATTAAGCAATTATAGTGACCAACAGTAACCATAATTTAAATCATTCAGCTAAGGAAGATACATTCATGTCTTTTTCAAAAACAGGGAAAATGAATACGATAGACCGACTGGCCTCTAGTGAACTAGGATTTTCAACTAATATGACAAATTCATCATTGAATAACAGAGAGAAATTGGTTGCTCGAATCTTAGCAATGAAATTTTATACAAAGCCTTCGAGAGAGCTAAGAGCGGACGAAGAGGTTAGATTAAATCCCATCATGAAGGATTTAATCATCAACAAATACACAGAAAAACACCATAGATGAGCTGTCAAGAGGAAATGGAGCAAGCATCAGAAGATAGAGGTAAAACCTGAGGTGGTTGAAAGCGTTGGGGAAAACCAACCTGCATGGCTTGATACATTAAAACAAGAAATTTCCAAGATGAAATAGAATGCAGGATAAATTTAGTGTGCGTCAGATAATTTTTTAATAATATTGACAAATGGCCTTCAAGGAAAAAAAACCTCAAATATGTCAGTTTTGTTTATAATGTCCCCTAAAAAATAGGAGTCCGGTTGCTGTACATTGCTCTTTTGTAACCGACAACTATATTTGGAAAATTGGGGAAGATGATTCGTTTTGAATCCTAGATCTAATCTACCTATATATACTATTACAAAGATAAATAAATGGTTGGACAGACTGAAGAGGGGCTTGCCTTCGTAGTAGGAAGACTTTGTAAATCCATGGAGCTAAAGTGAATATACAATGCATAAGCGTTTTGAACTGTTTATGAAAATATTCTAATGGTTGTGATATGAGTTTTGTTTTCTCTCATAGTGTGTATTTCTTGTGTCTTTCAAATCCCATTTACATTTTCCTCTTTTAAATTGGAGAGTTAAGAGTCTGGAATTTGTCTTATGACACTCTTGACTTAGCAATTTAAATTATGTAATCCTCTTCTTAACTAATTCAGAATTCATTTCAATATGCTCTGATGTAGTTATTTATTTTTCTTTTCCTCTTTCACCATGCATATTTCAGTTTTAAAAACTCAGACTCATTTCCTCATTTATCCTTTCTTCTCTAGATTGTTCTAATGGCTCACCATTGCTTTATTCATTTTCGAATCCATAGCCCCAAATATCACCCCCTTTCCTTCGCCAGGAACTATATAAAACCCCCAAACAAACCAAATATAGCCATTGATTATCAAAGAAATACCTAGTGATGAGAGAGATCCCTCTCTGAGTTGAGAAAGCTAGTGCCCATATCTAAAGTAGGTTGAAACAATTACCTCTATAGTTTTTCTATTCAGCCAGAAATTTTTTACAGAGTGCTAACATTCTGGCTCCGTTGCCTGGGACGAAATTGCAAAACTTTCCCTGGGAAAGAATGACATGGTTGAGTTCTAAGGTCTGAGAGTAGTAGACACTTAGGCACATATTGGTTATATCCCCGCTCTGGTGACTCCACACATCAAAAATCAGTTTGAAGGTGATTCCACTTGTAGAAGAATCCATAAATTTAAATTTTCAATGGCGACTCCACTCTCAATGCTGAATCCAGCTTCCAAAACATTATTGGCAATGCCACTCAAGCTTCAAATGTAATGTAGAGACTCCACTAGAAGGTGATATCCCTTGACAGAGGTATTAAAAGACATTATGGAAGAAAACAAGTACTCGAAATTGGATTTTTTCCAGGTCATTTTATTGTTTGTTATAATTTGCCTCTAATCCTTTCTGGAACGAGCTAAATAGATTTTTCTTCACCTACTACATGCAAATAATGATCATGATAATACTGAAATTGCTTATCCTCCTTTTAATAGTATACAAATATCTCCTTAGTTTATTACTAACTTCAATCAAAATATCTCACCTGAGCCATGTAATAATCATGACCAAGTTGATGAGCCTGATGAAACCAAGGCTGATATTTCACCTCCTGTACTTGATCCAACACCCTCAAAAACTTAGCACAAATACAATCCATTAACATTACCTCACATCCTACCTGATTTTCCTCCAAAGTATTATGAGTACCTACCTATGTTTGATGGAGAACCTGATGCCATATCAGCTGAAAAACACATCCAAGGGTTTGAGCATTTTATAGATTTGTTTGTGATTAAGAAAGAGGATGTTTGTATGAGGGCCTTCTCTTAATCCTTGAAAGGGGACATCAAAGGCTGGTATAAACATTTGCAGACAGAGACAATTATCTCATGGGAGGAATTGAAGAATGTTTTTTTAAAGTTTCGGGGCAGGAATAAATCTTTGGATCTACAGCTTACAGAGTTCTATGCCTTAAAAAGGAAGAGCGATGAAGTTATTTCTATATTTAGCAGAAGGTTTTCCAACATCTATTACAATTTGCCCAAATAAATTCAACCCACTGAAGTTGTTGCCATGCTCCATTATATAACAACCCTTCATCCATATTTGTCTTTCCTTCCGATGGAAAGAATACCTAAGTCCTTACAAATTTTTTTTAATGATGCTCAGGAGATTCAACACAATATTCAATCATGTGAACAAATTCAAAATTAGGGGTCGGACGCTCAAGAATATGAAGTTGAATATGAATAGAAAATGATCGATTGGAATCTCGAGCCTAGAGTTGATAATATCATATTCCCTCCCGAAGTTTTTAATGCCAATGATTTGGAAGAAAATTATATTCCACTGGTTGATCGAGGGGGTGCTGATCCATACCATGATAAGAAGAAGGCTAATTGTTTTATGTATTCATTTGTAGACGGTCAAAAATATGAGTTTGCAAATCAGTTTGTTGAAGAGCAGGTCGATGTTACAAGTTTTTTCTTGTTAGATGACATTGCATATGTTGTTGATTTTCCCATATATGATGAATATGATGATGATTGTGATGTTGAATTCCCAGAAAAACTATCTATATGTTCCCTATCAGAAAATCTCTCTTTTTAGCAGTGTCATGATAACAACCAACCTACATATCATAGTTACAAAGAAGAAAGTACTAAATCAGCTCAAAGGAATTCTTTACCTTTATGCTTTTCTTCAGTTAAATTATTGAAAGAAAATTCTAAGATTATCATTGAAGCAGATGAATGTCTGTTGAGGACAAATCTCATTGATTCACTAGAACAAATTGACAAGATATTGTAGCAATCTTCTCATATGGTTGATGACTCTATTACTTGTTATGTAGCAGGTATTGTCAGTTCAAAATTGTAGCCATTGGTTGAAGATGAATCTGAAAATGAGTGTGTTTATCCATCCAAATAATTTGAAAATTGTGCATATGAAAAAAGTGAAGAAAATGAAGAAGGTTTTGAATCAGGTGAAAGAACCTCGCCATTATTTTTTTCTTCTTTCAAATTGATGAAACAAAATGTTTATAATGTTTCAAATCAGAAATCATCTAGACATGATGTAGAATATTCAGGAAGCAATGGACTTGAAAATGAAATCTATCTCCCTCTATGTTTTTCTTCTTTTGAATTGTTGAAAGCAAATCATGAGATAATAGAGGAACAAGGAAATCCTGATTGCATTCACAATGACACTTTTTTACATGAGAAAATTGTTATTTGTGAAGAATACCAACAACCTTCTCATACATTTAATGATCATGCAGATGATTACATGGAAGGTTACTTCAATTCAGATTTGCAACATGTTTGCAGCTATCATCCTGAAAAGGAAGATGAGGCTGATCAAGAAATTGGTGTTAAAGGTTATTTTCCTCCCTATGAAACTAATATAAGTATGCAACAATATTTCAAGCAAGGCAAAGTCTTCAAGGTTTCCTTTCTTCCCCTGAGAATGAGGTGGTGGTCCAATTTCTAAATGTCCTAGACATGGATGAGGATTCTGAAACTGCATCTATGGAAATTTCAAGAAGTGAACAAACAAATTACATAGAGTTTCAAGAGAGCAACAAAACAACATATGCCATTTTTCAATCAGAAATACAAAAAGATGATGAAGAGGCAGTGGTTTTGTTTGATTCATTTAAAAATCATGGTTTTGAAAACACATCCATGGGAACTTTGGACTGTGAAATAGTACACAATGTTCGATTTTCACATTTGCAAGAACATTATGAGCATAAACTTATTCCCATTCATTCATTTGAAATTCAAAATGACAATACTCAAGGAAATTTCCAGAAGATTAATAAAACCAAATCCGAACCATTTTATGAACAAGAGGATAACCCTGATGCACATAGTATGGATGTCATATTTAAAGATGTTCAAGGATGTATGAATGTTCTTGTTGATATGCATGGAATATTAGACAAGCCTATTGTTGGATTTTCAGTTGAAAGTGTTCCTAGAACTGAAGAAATAGAGCAAGAGCCACAAACACTTATGAAAGAGGCTTGTCTTTCTCTTTTTGATCATCAATAAGAAATGATTTTTCATGATTTTCAAGATCCTGTGGCCATCCTATTACAGTCTTCAGTGAAGGATGAGTTTATTTCATTCATAAGCTCAGGTTTCAGATTCAACTTTTTCTTTCAGCTTCCATGTTTTACATTTGTCTGCCTACTTAAGAAAGATGTGAGCGGAGAAACATCGGGAAGCCAATTGCTTGATTGGATGCATTGGCACTTTAGAATCACTTGATTGAGTATTCATTTCAACAATTTTAGGGTAGTTAAGTGAAAATAAGCTTGTTGGTAAAGAATTTTTTGGATTTCCAGTAGTGTATACAGTCAGATTTCTAACGGTATATTCAGTAGCTAGTGGATAGTAGTGTGGAGAGTTTGGTTTTCAGAAGACATTGGTGACAGGTTGGAACACAGTACACACATGTGTTTTGGGAGAATCTCAATGGATCCGACACCTGGTCTACAAGTTCTTTGCTACCTCACAGGGAGGGTAACATCCCCAGTTGGAGCCTATGTTATCACTATAATAATTTCTTGGAATCCAAGTCTTGAGATTTGACAGAATGCTAAATTAGTAGAGAGGAGTGTTAGATTAGTTGGTGGGGTCATATCTGGTGGATAGGGTTAAAATCGGCAGAGACGTAGGAGTGATGGGACCCGACGGGCCATAGATATTGAGCAACCAATATCGACGGTCATGAGGCATCTCGGGCGAGTATATAACACAGAAGTTAAGCAATAGAGAGCGGGTCATGGAAAATACCGTAGTTTCAACCCATAGACACATGGCACCTCTAGAAGCGTATCGGGGAGGAAAGAGGGTGAGCGCGAAACCGCTCAACCATGCCCTGATGTCACATTTTCTTATATCATTAAATATGTCAAATATAAAGGTCGCATGTGGAGAGGGGAAAGTGACGATCGGTCAAATAATCTCATGCCACTTGTTTGAGTACTTTTCATCCATGCAATGTCAGGTGAGTGCCACCATATAACCAACTTGAAGGCTCATCATTCAAAATAGATTGGCCAAACATGATAAATTGATGTACCTGCAAGTACTTTTGTCAGTAGTTCATGATTGGCACTCAATTACGATTATCATTCAAAACATGGGTTACATTGCTCTGTTTTGGGAAATTAACGTTCTATTTCAGAACGTGGTAACCACAAGTCAAATCATTCAGCTAAGGAAGATAATTTCATGTCTTCTGCAAAAATAGGAAAAATAGATACGACATACCAAGTGGTCTCCAGTGAACCAGGATTTTCAACTAATATGACAAATTCATCATTCAAGAAGAGAGAGAAATTGGTTCCTCGAATCTTAGCAACGAAATTTTATACAAAGCCTTCGGGAGAACAAGGAGCGGACGAAGAGGTCAGATTAAATCCCATAATGAAGGATTTAATCATCAACGAATACACAGGCAAACACCATACACGAGATATCAAGAGGAAATAGAGCAAGCATCAGAGGACCGAGGTAAAAACTGAGGTGGCTGGAAGTGTTGGGGAAAACCAACCTGCATGGTTTCATACGTTAAAAGAAGAATTTTCCAAGATGAAATAGATTGCAGGCTAAATTTAGTGTGCATCAGATAATTTTGTAATAATATTGACAAATGGACTTAAAGGAAAAAAAACCTCAAATATGTTAGTTTTGTTTATAATGTCCCCTAGAAAATAGGAGTTCGATTGAAGTACATTACTCTTTTGTAACCGACAAATATTTTTGGAACTTTGGGGAAGATGATTCGTTCTGAATCACATATGTAATCTACCTATATATACTATTATAAAGATAAATAAATGGTTGGACCGACTGAAGAGGGGTCTACCCTCGTAGCAGGAAGACTTTGTAAATCCACAGAGCTAAAGTGAATATACAATGCAGAAGCATTTTGAACTGTTTATGAAAAAATTCTAATGGTTGTGATATGAGTTATGTTTTCTCTCATAGTGTGTATTTCTTGTGTCTTTGAAATCCCATTTACATTTTCCTCTTTTAAATTGGAGATTTAAGAGTCCAAAATTCGTCTTATGATGCTCTCAACTTAGCAATTTAAATTATGTAATCCTCTTCTTAACTAATTTATAATTCATTTCAATATGATCTGATGCAGTTATTTGTTTTCCTTTTCCTCTTTCACCATGCATATTTCAGTTTTAAAAACTCAGACTCATTGCCTCATTTATCCTTTATCCTCTAGATAGTTCTAATGTCTTGCCATTACTTTATTCATTTTTGACTCCATATTCCCAAATATCACCCCCTTTCCTTCATTAGTAACTAGATAAAACCCCCAAACAATCAAAATCTAGCCACTGATTATCAACGAAATGCCTAGTGACGCGAGAGAGGCCTCTCTCAGTTGAGAAGGATAGTGCCCAACTCTAAAGTAGGATGAAATAGTTACCTCTGTCATTTGTTTATTCATCTGGAAAAATTTTACAGAGTGCTAACAAAAGGTCTCCTTGGAAAATAGGATGATATAAGGGGACACATGCTCGAGGTGGAATTGCTCACATTAGATCCAAAAATATTCAACAATCTTATATATTTATTTACAAAATTCAAGGATTTACTGTCGCAACTCAAAGCTTGCAGGGTTGATAAATCTAAGGAGGAGAAACAAATGGTTCTCACCATTCTCTCCAAAATTCATCCTGAATTATATTTGTTCATATCCACATTCCATTCCATCAAATTGGCCTCTGGAGCCACCTGGAAGATGCTTTCTCTTGAGGAATTTATCGAATCCCTGACACAAGAGAAAACCAAGCTCATTAACATGTGAAAAATCAAAGGCCCAAATGCGCATGCAGCTACTATGCAGTATGGCATCCGTAAATATCAGAAATCTAAAGATAAAGACAAAATAAAAGCTCATGCAAATCCAAAGAAGGAAGGGTACTCAAAACCCTTCACTGATGCCTCCAGATCCAAAGGTGGAAAGGGAAGAAAAGGGGAGAAATGCACATATTGCCATAAAGTATTCCATCTAGAATATGCATGCATGCAAAAAAAAATAGATCTAATGACTCAAATAATTTAGAAAACCAACCTTGGAGATCGCATCCCCAAGGGTTCCAAGAAGAAGAAGCCAAAAGATCATAATCCAAAGAAAGGCAATTAGACATGCCTTGATTGCCATAAAATCCTCTCCCTATTCTTGGATCGTAGATTCAAGAGCATCACATCACATGGCTTCTAGAAAATAACACTACTCTTCATTGGATGCATGCAAAGGTCCTCCTATTTTGATGGGGGGCAACTCTCCATTCGAGGTCACCGACAAAGGAAGGATTGAACTCACCAACAAAAGCTTCGAGAATGTGTTACACATTCCAAAACTTTTCATCAATCTTCTCTGTGTGTATCAGATGATGAATTTTGGCACCATAAATAAATTCATATTCACACCAAATGTAGTGGACATATATGACATGCAAACCAATTCCAGGGTTGCTATCGGAGAGGTAAATCATCAATCTATATTGTATACATTTTCTAAATTTTTTGAACTAGATTCTTCTTTACTGCTTACCCATGTCGATGAAAGTTGTAGGATATGGCACAAAAGGTTCGAGCATTTGAATTTCAGACATATGCAACATATTATCAAGAAAATATTGGTTGATGGTCTACCAGACATCCATTTCTCCAAAGGAATCTATGAGGGATGTGTTCTTGGAAAACACCCTCAAGAGAAATTTGACAAAGGAAATAATCAGAGAGCTTCCGCTCCTTTAGATATGATCCATAGTGACCTCATGGGTCCTTTTTCGCATCCATCAATCAACAAAGTGAGGTTTGTTCTCATTTTTGTTGATGATTTCTCATGTTTCACATGGATTTAATTTCTCAGGCACAAATCTGAGGTCTTTCAACACCTCAAATATTTCAAAGCCTTGGTTGAGAAATAGTTAGGAAAGAAAATAAAAGTCCTCTGAATTGATAACGAGGGATAGTATGTAAATCATGAGATCCATAGTCTTTGTCCTGAGGAAGGGATTTAGTTGCATCACACAGTTCCCTATATTCCAAAGAAAAATGGAGTTGTTGATCAGAAAAACATATCTCTAAAAGAGATGACATCTTGCATGCTACATGCAAAGTCACTACCAAAGAGATTATGGGCTGAATCACTTAATTGTGCAACCTACATCAAAAACATATCTCCCCATAGATCTGTCAAGGATCATACCCCTACAAGGCTTGGATCGACCTCAAATTTGAAGTGACCCACTTTTGTATTTTCGGTTCACATGCATGGGCCCAGGTTCCCTCTGAAAAGAGGAAGGCACTTGATCCACATAGCACTGATTGTATTTTTGTTGGATACCCCAATGGTGTGAAGGGATACAGACTTATTGATATTTCCTCAGACTGACTCATCACTGACCAAAGTGTCCAATTCGAGGAAAGTTTCTCGCATGTACCTCAATAGCTGCATGCAGACACCTTATTTATTCCACCTACCCAAGATGATGAGTATGCACATGCCGACTCATCTTCAAACGAGAGTTCTAATTCAAGGAACTTTGATGATCCAGATATAGAGTCAAGGAATCCATATGTATATGTAGAGCCAGAGAAGAGGCCCAAGTGGGCATAGACTACTCTTCAGGATGTAGGGTATCTTGTTGGTTATCCAACCGATACTAGGAAGAATCAATTTTATTTCGAGGAGCCTCCTATTGCACTCACTCACACTGAACCATTTCCCTCCAATAATCTTATCTTGGTTCATTTTTTAGNTTAACAGATACAAAGCCAAGTTTGTTTCCAAAGGCTTTCATCACGTGCATGGAATTAACTATGATGAGACCTTCACTCTAGTAGCGAAGATAGATTCCATACATTTGGCACTTTCCATTGTGGTAGCCAAGGGATGGGAAGTCCATCATATGGATGTGAAGAATGCATTTTTTCATGGTGATTTCTCTGAGGAGATCTATATGGAGCATCCCTAGGGATTATGCAGTATTCATCTTTGGTCTGTCGACTGAAGAAGTCTCTTTATGGCCTCAAGCAAGCTCTGAGGGCATGGTATGCCAAGATGGAATCCTACCTGTTGTCATAGAAATTTGTACATTGTAAATAAGACCCAAATGTCTACATGCTCAGGACGAATGATTCACTTCTACTCTTAATTCTGTATGTTAATGATTTATTGATCAACAATAGCTTGAATTCAGTGATTACTACAGTCAAGAGGATTCTACATGATAGGTTTTTTATTATGGACATGGGTTCGCTACATTTCTTCCTTGGACTTGAGATCAGTTAGGATGCATCATGAATCAAACTGTCTCAGGCCAAGTATGCATGAGCTCTCCTTGAGAGATTTCACATGAAAGACTGCAAGTCTTCTACGACTCCTTTCCTATCAATATTCAAACATGAGGATGGTGAGGACACTCCACTATTTCACAACACACTATAGAGACAACTAGTGGGGAGATTTGTTTATCTCACACACTCCATACCAGACCTCTCCTATGCAGTTGGTGTAGTTTCTAGGTTAATGAAGGAGCTGCATGAGATACATTAGATGGCTGCAAAGCATATCCTTTGATACGTACATGGCACCATGATATTTTGGATTCATTATGCAGTAGAATCTACATTATATCTCATCGGGTTTACTAATTATGATTGGCCTGGAGACAACACTGATTGCAAGTCCACATCTGGTTACTCACTTAGTCTTGGTTCTAGGCCTATCTGTTGGTTGAGAAAGAAGCATGATTCTATTTATATTTCTTCAGTTGAGGTAGAGTACAAAGGGGTATTTAACATAACCATTCAGGCTATGTGGCTACAACATTGTATCACTGAGTTGGGCATTCAGTTTCATCGGTCGATTGTCATCTCCTGTGACAACTAGAGCACTCTGAAGTTCTGCAGAGATCTAGTTTAGAGGTAGCGAATGGAGCACATCGATATCCACATGCACTAAATTTGGGACTTAGTACATGAGGGGATCATCAACCTATAGTTATTTCCTTAAATAGAACAAACAACAAACATCTTCATCAAGACCTTCACTGAGCAGAAGTTCCATTCTCTACAAATTCATCTTGGAGTGAAGGACACGGTTTCCTAGAAACTGTAGTTCTTCTTTTTACATTCATTGTACCTTGAGGGGGTATTTTTCCCATAATTTTTTCCCTCTTTCCTCACTTTATTTCAGTGTATATTTTGTATTTTTTTACCTAACATGATGTCGTTGCCAGGAGCCATTCTTTATTTTCACCATAGTGATGTTTAGAGGGGGTGTTGGAGTTACTTCACACACACCTAGGATTTCTTTTTCTTAAGATTTTTCCTTGTTTATTA
>JASDQU010237322.1:0-15298 GCA_032191745.1 Picea mariana | reverse complement strand
ATTTCTTCATCAAACAAACTATGCATCATCATGTGTTAATGACAACTCATTGATCCATCTTCATCTATGCATCATATCAATGATCCATCTTTATAAATTGGTTTCCACTTTGACATCTATTATTTTCATCAAGGAAAATCATCAATCAATCAATTACTTGACATCAATCAATGACATCAATCAATCAAACCATTTACATCAATGACACATTATTTAACAATCTCCGAAATAATCAAACCATTGGCATCGATGACAACATGATCCAACATTGAGTGCCCCAATGTTCAAGGGGATGGTTTCACCCACCCTCCTTTGTAACTCTTATTTTTTCTTTTATTTATTGCCTACATCACTCGATGAAAACGAACTCTCAATAGGAGTCAAGACCTTAGGAATATTATTGTTTTATATAGATATAATTTCCTCGGGCTTGAGAGCTTCATCTTGAATAAAAGCATAAACTCTCTCATCGTTAGGGAGGTCCTGCTAAGATTCTACATTTTCAGGGATATATGGACAATATAGACATTGAAAAGAACAATAAGTCCTGTGAGGCAAGAGTTGTTGATTAGGAGAAGCTGCAAAGGCAGCTAACTGTTCAACCATTGAACTCAACTCCCTCTTAACATGAGTGATGTTGAAAGATAAAATGTTCGAGATAAGCACCCAAATATTTTGGGTGTATCGTTCCATCATCTTTTTTCTAGGAGAGAATATCTTACATATCAGGCTCACAACAAGCTCAGAATCTCCAATAACTATAAGGTGACTACAACCAAGATTACGGGAATTTTCAATGCCTAATAATAAATATTCGAATTCAATGAAATTGTTTGTACAAGCAAACTCTAACCTGTAAGACAAATTATGAATTTTTCCTGCAGGGGAAACCAAGATAATTATAGCCCCATTACCCTCATTAGAGAATGAACCATCAAAGTGCATGTGCCATATATCATCATCTAAATCGATTTGTTCCAAAGGAATATTATCCTCCTCAACAAAGATGGAATACACTCCTAGGTCCTCTTTGATATAGTTTACACTAGATTGTGGAACACTCTCTATGTAGGGTGAAATCCTTCCCTCTCTAAGGACTATAATGTTCATTCCATTCTGAGGCATGGATAAATGCATCCTGTCGAGTGAGAGGTACCCACCTGTCAAGGCTTGTCAATCTCTTCCTAAGATAATCGAGTAATTTCTTACACGCATATCAATTACTTAAATGTTGAGTTTTGTCCTTATTTTAGGATGAGTGCATAAAACCAAGGTCACATCCTTAATATCTCCTATGGTTTTTTGTTGTAGACTATTATAGGAGAGCATGCTTCTGGCATTTTCATTTATACAAGACAAGCCTATCTCTTCCATAATAATCTTCGACATCACACTTGGGCTTGAACTGCCATCAATGAGGCAAAATGGGTGATCTTATCCATAATCTTTACAAAAATATAAAAAGGGGGATTTTTTACAGGATATCTAAATTTATGTACACCTACTTTATTTATAGAATATTCCTCTTCATTTACCTCTTCAAAAAGATTGGCTACAATGAAATGTTTTTCTTCCATGAATTGTTTCAGATGCATCTGTTGTTCAGGGATGGAAACCATGTCTAAAAGGGTTGCATCTTCTTTGATGTTGGCCAACTTATTCAAGATATTGTATTTGGAAGAGGGTATAGGGGGAGTAATTCCTTGACTCTTAGTAACCTTGGGAACCTGAATCGTAGCATCAGGTGAGGATGATCTCGGGCTAGAAGAGATGCGTGGAGGATCAAACTTTCCCTTGGGAGCATAGGCTTTGTTCCTAGTATTTATAACCATGACATCTTCTGGCTATAAAAAATCTAGGAAAACAATGGTAGATTCTGGTCTCTTACCAAATATCTTATCTCTGGCACCCTTCTTTACCTCACATGTGGTTTCCTCATGGTGTTCCTCGCAGAAGTTACACCAACTTTGAGGCAAGATAGCATTAGGCTGAAAATTATTTTCAACTGGATTTCTAAAAGGGGGTGCAGAAGAAGATGAAGCTCCAAGGGTGAGAGGGGGGACAGTTCCTTTTTGCTCGAATGCTATCATATGATTATTCATATCTTGTACTAGTTGCAAGAGGGAAGACATGTCCGTCTGTTTAACAGATTCTCTCTAGGGAAGACCTGTTCTTTCAAGTTGTTCTTCATACTCTGAACAAGTATGAAGAGAAGAACCGAGATTATCAATGGATTTTTCTTCAAGCCTATGACGATAGGGAGAAATAAATGAATTGTAGTAATGTGTGAAAGCGGCTTGGTTCTGAGGGTGGATGAGGTCAGAGATTTGATTGTATAACTTGGTGAACCACAATTTGAAATACTTGATGGTTTCACCATACTTATAGGTGACATTATTGTATTCCCTTAACTTCTTAGATGGGATTTTAGATTGCCCATAAGTGGATCGTAACCAATCGATTAACTCCTCCCAAGTAGACAAAATATTAGTAGTAAGGTCAAAGAAATTGGTCGTAGTCTTTCCTTCCAAGGAATTGATGAATAAGTGCATGCAAGTATCTTTGTCATTGGCTCCTATGTTATGAAAAGAATAGGAAAATTCCACTAGGTGTTCGTTTGTACTAGCATTGTTATTTCCTGAAAACCTAGGATGATTCTCTTTAAATTTAGGAAGTGGACGATTAGCAGGTGCTAGGTTAATAGGAGAGGACACATGCCACAGTGTGGTTGTTGCTTCTTATTCAAACTAAAAAATCCCATACTTTTTAATGACTTTGGTGGGATTTGTGGTAGATTGGACAAGGATATGGTGGATATATAAGCTACCAATCACTAATGATGATGAATACTGAGAATATGCAGCACTTTCAGTGCCACTAGAGCCACCACTAGATGTCATCTTATGGATGATAGATGAGGGAAGGAAAGACAAACTAGATGAATCAGTTCTCCTTAGAGAAATTTGTTGGGCAGATAACACAACATTCCTCTTTTTTATTTCAGCAATAAGATTGATTTCAGGGGACAAGCCCCTTCTTCTTCTAGAAGCACGAGAATCCAAGGACATGAAAGAAGGGACAAAACTGAAGAAACACGAAGGTTATTGTTGATTTCTAGGTTGTCTACGTCTAGCTTCCAATCGTTCTTGGGCACTAATATCTCGCTTAATTGCTTCCCATGAATGGTTAAGATCAACATGGGTATTGGCGATGTCTAAAATGGTATTAAAGAAGTTCAAAGCAATGTTGGTTTGGTCTTGGAGACTGGGCTCAATATTGGGTTGCCTTGCAATAGGAACAGTCATTAAGAAAAAAAGTGTCAAAGAATCAATATTAGAAAAATAGATGTATCGATGAAAATCGAGTATAAAAATTAGCCAGAGAGATATCAAAGATCTCCCTAGTACGGTCGCCAAAAAAATGTTGAGGAAAATATAAGAATGATCTTACTCAAGCATTTTCATATTTTTCTTGGCTAAAGAAAAATAGATGGGAATGTCACCCTAGGTTTATAGCCATTAAAAATAAAATCCTAATTCACAAGTATCAATTACAAGTGCTTAGGCTAGTCTTTTCACAAATAAAAGCTTACTGGAAAATTCATTTTAATATGATTTTCTGAATATAATAGTTGTTGAAAACAGTGTAAAGACAGAAGTAAGACACCAAGATGATAATCAAGATAGATGAGACATAAAGTAATCATTTATTTCATTCCAATTCACCAAAGAGTCATTTTAATTACAAAATCGCATACAGAAATTTCGGACCAAAGTCAAACTTAGACATCCCCGATGGAAGATACTAAAGGACCTCTGACAGAAAACCAAAAATGAACTCTAAAAGATGGATCACCTTGCCACAGATTGTTTCCCACTCGACTCTGCACAATAACCTTTGTTAGTCATGAAAACTAATTCACAAACAGACAACTCTACACAGACTATCAAAGATAGAACAACACCTTTGAAAAACAAGTGTTTGAATGATGTAGTTCAGCCCTGAATGTTGTTGTCTACAATAAGACCCTACTATCATAAAAGAGAATTAGGCTTGTGATAAATTAAGGAATGAATGAAAACTAAACTATCTCAACATAAACTCAAAGAGAAAACCTTAGTATGCTTCTCCTTCTATCCTCCTCTTGTTCCTCCCTTTCTTTTTTCCTTTAAGCAAGTTAGAATTGGTTGAAGTAGTTGAACTATGGACCCCCTTGTAACTCCCATTTAGATCTTAACAATTATAACATAACTAGCCAATTAAGCAAGATCCACTCTCCATGTGACTCCCATCATCACATGCACCTTTGACACTTTATCTCATTTATATTTGACATTGTTTTCAAAAATGCATTACTCATATATATCCAAAAATGAAACATGCTATCCAAAAATTATTGAAGTCGATTGTCATCAACAATACATAAAATAAAAAAAAAATCAAAAGACATATTTCCCACTCTAAGATGCAATATTTCCTTGATTGCTACTGTCACCCTTTGATTTTCCTGAATTTTCTTTTGGCTATGCTGAGCCTTTAGGCCTAATCTTCTTGATCATGTGAGAACAATCATTCCTCAAATGTATCCAGGAAGACATGGATTTATCAGAGCCATTGGAGGGTGAGGGAGGGGCAGCAGTGGATTTTCCTTTGTCAAGCGCATGGTGGGCCTTGGTTTTCAACATTTTTATAACACGAGAGGACTGAAATGGTGAGTGAACAGGTGCAGCTTGGACAATGGGGTTGTTATAACCCTAATTTTCACTACACATGCTTACCTGGCATCAGACCATCTTAGATTCCTTCTTTGCCAAAACACTATTGAACAACTCTTCTTAAAAACCCCTTTTATAAAGGCCCGCGTGCCCTGCTCCATTACTGCATGCGTGTACATGCTAGCTGACCCAAGATAGCCTATGTGTACCTACCAAAGAACAAAAAAAGGAAAGTTGTTGATGAAACACACAGCTTTGGGTGAGTTAACTAAACCTTTTGGCCATGCATGGCCGGAAGTTCGACCAAATACCTAGCTTCTTCTAGCCTATAAAAGAAGGGTTAGGGGTCCCATTTGGAAGAGGAGAATCATAGTAAAGAAACTATACCCGATTGTGCATTCCCTTTGTCCCAATCCTTTAGCCATCCTTGTGAAAAGAGAAATATAGAGCAAAGAAGTTGGAGGACATTTGAAGAGGAGCCTAGGACCAGGTTCGTGGAGCAATGGTCGGCTTCATCACTGTAAGTTGATTTGTTGAAGTTAATAATAAAGAAGTACTTTTCCCGTCCCACCATATGAGGTTTTCATGATTTATTGCATACATATTGATTGAATCTCTAACCCATTAATCTGTAGATAAAATGCATGTGGAGTTATTTGTTTGTCTTGTGTGAATGCACGTCAGCCTTGGGAGGAGAGATATAGTCAAAGAGTGACTAAGCGTAAAGAAGGATCGATATCAAATGCCCGAAATAAGGTATGCTCACTTGATCTTCTTAACTACGTATTTTCTTAAGAATAATGGGGATTAGGTCCAGGATGATGGTAGAAAGTAGGAATCTTTAGGTATTTTATGCATGCATGATAAAACCCTAAGTGCTAGTCCGTAGAGGGATTTCCCACTCACAACAGAATTGGTGACCATACTAGGGAATCTTCGGGGTTTCTGGGAATGTTTTTTCTTGGGTATTTTTAAGAACTGGTTTCATTTCTTGTTTTTAAAGTTTCTGCAAAAGTCTGAGCTAACAGAGATTCTGGTCTTCCATACTAGTTATCTTCGTTTCTTTGCTTAACTGCATTTTTTTTCGAGACCCACAGAGGTACACGCAGCCTGTATAAGTTCTGCACACATTTACCCATGCCCTACCTTCCCACAACCCATATGTACATGCTAGCTGAGGAAGTGTCAGTCGTATGTATGATTCCGGAAAATTTCTTTTAGAGAGGCAGTCATCCTCTCCCCTGTCAGAAATAATCCTTCTCAGGGGTTTTCTGAAACTCATTCTAGTCTCTGTTTTTGCAGCTTTGAAGCTTAGGTTTCACCTCAGATTGGTTTTGTTCTATGAAATTTTCCTTCAATTGTTTTCTTTTTTCTGTCAAAGTAAGTATCTGAGTCTTCAAGAGATTCTGGTTCTTAGTATCAGTAATCTTTGCCTGGGCTTCATTGTTGCTTGTCCTTCTATTTTTTAGAGTTTCAGAAGTACACGCGGCCTATACAAGGTCTGCACGCATGTACACACACCCTGACTTTACACAGCTCATGTTCACACGCTTGCTATTGAACTGTCAGCAGCGTGCATGTAGAGAAAATTTTTGTTTAGGGTAAGGTAGTCATCATTTCCTTTGTCAAGAGTTATACCTCTCGGGTTTTTGGGTCTCTATCATAGTGGTCAGTAACTTGGGTTTGATCACAGCAATAGCTTTCTTTTTCATTAAAAGATTTATTTTTCTTCTTAGCTTTTTGAATTTATTTTTAGCTTGAAATTTTAAGAAAAAAGAGTTGCATTTTGAAAAATGGGGGGGCCATGAATCATGCATTCATCAGTCTCTTTTAGAATATTTTGTTATTTCTGTTTTGATTGGAAGAAAATATAAAAAAAAATAGTTTGTTAGATCTCTTTCTTTCCTGGCATTTTCTTTGCATTGTTATTTGAAAAAGAAAAGAAATTAGCATAGTGTTGTGTTTTCTTCTCATCTTAAAAGCATTTCAAAAAAAAATAAAAAAATATAGTCATTCTTTGCAAGTGTTTATATAAGTTGCATCATTTTTT
The DNA here is from genome assembly GCA_032191745.1 of Picea mariana. Lineage (NCBI taxonomy): Eukaryota > Viridiplantae > Streptophyta > Pinopsida > Pinales > Pinaceae > Picea > Picea mariana. The sequence goes on along the minus strand of JASDQU010237322.1, from coordinate 8,533 downwards.
CGCAAGATTCTTAGCACCATTAGTTGCACTACTGTACCCTTTTGAGTAAATCAAGCCAATAAACAGAACGCTAATTAAAATCAACTAGACTTTATGTTTTATAGGGTTCATCAGCCGACTATGTTTTTAGAATTTCTGGTTCAATACTTTCAGAACAAGGGGGCATTCTGCTCGTTCTGAGCACACCCCCTCCAAGACCTAGGATGGTTTCCTTTGGCTGGAATGACCTTGTTGAGCCTCGTCTTCCTTCTTTCGCACCTTTTCAAATAAGGGTTGAAGTTAATTCAACAAACATTTAGCTATGTATTGTGGATGAGGGAGACTCTGCAAGTATTTTATCCTCCTCAGTTTGGAAAGTCTTGGGATCTCCCAAGCTTGTGTCTACTTCGCATGAGTTGTTGGCTTTTGACAGATGTCCTAGTGAATATTTTGGGATTCTTCCTTAGTTGCCTATCTCATTAGGTGGGAATACTATCCTTGTTGATGTTATAGTGGTGCAAGGCCCGTCAAATTTCAATATGCTTCTTGGGCATGATTATGTATATGCTATGAATGTTGTGGTGTCTACGCTCTTCCGGATGATGCATTTCCCTCACAATGGAAGCAATGTCACTATCGACCAGCTAGCATCTGATAATCACCATCCTAATTCAGCATTATTTCAGACTACCCCTTTATATGTTCATAGTGTTCATGTAGACTCTACCCCGCCATGGGTTAATTATGTGGCATCTTATCCTCGGTGTTCAATTTATTCTGAGCAGGAACCTGTGCAATCATGTTTTCCTTCTCGAGACTTGAAATCAGCAATTGATCCATTGGTGTATCCAATGAGGGCATGGGAGCCCTTGATTCCCCCTCTTGGTCCAAGTAGGCTTGAGTATCCTTCCGAGTCTGATCTCGTTGTTTGTAGTTCCTCAAGCCCTAGTGCTCGTGACTCTTTGCTGATAGACTTTGTCAGTCCTAGCCAGAACCTCCATCATCATATGGAGTATGGTCAATTTACTTCACCCTTTGGGACTATCGACCCTCATTTATGTGATTTCTCAGATTTTGAATTGCCTTCAAATAAGGATATCCTTGAAGCCATGACAACGATTTCTATACCGCAGGAGGACTTACACCGTGGTTTGTGTTTTCTTTCCTTTTGGGAGACTTCCCAAGTTGACTATCAAAGAGATTCTTGGTCTAATCCTAGCAGTGGACTCTACCTGAAACAGTTTCATGCATGAGTTGTATCCCCCTTGGAGTCTTCTTTAAGCCCTTTTCAGACTCTTTAAAGATGAAAAGATTGCAGAGTGACCTTGTTTCTTCACACTCATTAAATTGTTCCATAAGAACGTTCATTATAATGGGTCTTCTTTTAAGCCCTTTTCAGACCCTCTAAACATGAAAAGATTATCGAGTGATCTTGTGGCCTTTCACGCTCGTTAAACTGAAATTTGAAGTCACATCTGTCCGCCGCTAGTTTACCCCTTTTTTAGTCCAGATGGTCAACTATACGAACAAAGGTATACTCTAAAGAACTTCAGTTCTCTAGAAGAGTACTCTCAGGTATCATTTTAACCCTTTTTCAGGCCTGAGGGACTAAATGTACGAAAAAGGAACCCCCACGGTGTCCATAGTTAAGCTATTTTTAGACTCCCTAAAATTGAAAAGTTCGTTGAGTGACCTTATTCTTTCACACTCGTTAAAATGGTTGAGAAGAACATTCTTGACGGAGTCCATAGTTAAGCTTTTTTCAGACTCCTTAAAAATGAAAAAATGGCCGAGTGATCTTATCTTTATCACACTCGTTAAAATGGTTTTGAATAAGACATATTTTTGGTGATAGTTTACCCCTTTTTTGAACCGACTAGACTACCTTCGAAAAAGGTACCCCAGTGGAGTCTCCTTTTACGTTTTTTGAGACTCTCTAATTATGAAAAACCACTGAGCTTACCTTTTATGGGATCGTTAAACTCACATCGAAGGATGTTACCATTGTGTGTTTTATTAATCACATTTGCATACTCGTGTCTTTGGCCTAATGTCGGATCCATGTTGCTCTCAACTGAACCATCTAAAGCATGCCTTATATGCAAGCCCTGTAGCACTTTGCCTCTGTGTCTTGACACCTTTGGCCCCTGGAGGATTTTTCCCGAGTGTCCTTACTTTGAACATCAGTCTTGTCCCTATGCCCTGAACTTGTATGTTTGCAACACTCGTTACTCCTTTGCGTTGTAACATTCTTTTATTCTTTCTCCAAAATTATTGAAAAAAGACAAAAAAAATCAAATATACCCTAAAAAGAGGAAGGGAAAAGTATTTTCTTTATTGGCAACATAATGAGTCACCCTTGGATAAAGCACATATGTCTATTTGTTCATCAAACTCTGGGATTTAATACGACCTTAGAAATTTTTTCTCGCTACATAGAGTTGCGTCCTCCTCCGCTTGGTTATTCTTCCAAAAATATGGAGAGTTTGTGTTGCCTCCTGCTTCGTAAACTTATGTTAATGCCTTGCTGCCTAAGTCTCATCATTTTTCGTGCTATTGTCCAAGGGAATTTTTTACCAAGAATAGGTCGACCCCTCTGCAGTTTGCCTCTTTCCCTCATACCCAACCATCCTGAACGTCCAATCAAGTCTTTGTTCGAAACCAATGAAGCTTTCAGTCTAATCATTAATATTCTATAGTCCATGACCAACGAGCCGTCGAAGACCTCTGGGTAGTGAAGTCATACACTCATATTACACTCCTACCTGAGTTTTGAATATTTTGAAGTTGTTTCTCGAGCTCTAAAGACCTCATCTCCAGCCATCAGGCCTTATCAGCTTCTAAGAAGATGGATACTCTACACGTATATCTTTTTTATTTCAAGATGTAGCTCCACTGTGTATTTCTCGTGGCTACACTTTATATAGTTATATGACATGGATCTACAATGTATTTGATTGGTAGCCATGATTCTATTTTATCTCGAGCATGGGTATGCCCACCTCAGTGAGACAATTATTATTTTTGCAAATGGCACCCCCCCATTTATGGTTCCTGGGCTCACTTGTTCTACACATCGATGAATATTGTTAATGTATTTCAGCCATTAGATGCTCTTCTGACCTCACACATTAGGGGGTATCTATTATAACCCTAATTTTCACCAGACATGTTTACCTAGCATCTGGCCATCTCAAATTCCTTCTTTGCCAAAACACTTCTGAACAACTCTTCTTAAAAACCCCTTTTATAAAGGCACACGTGCCCTGCTCCATTACTACATGTGTGTACATGCTAGCTGACCCAAGACAACCCGCGTGTACCTACAAAAGCATGAAAAAAGGAAAGTTGCTAACGAAACAAACAACTTTGGGTGAGTTAACTAAACCTTTCATCCATGCATGGCCGGAAGTTCGACCAAATACCTAGCTTCTTCTAGCCTATAAAAGAAGGGTCAGAGGTCCCATTTGGAAGAGGAGAATCATAGTAAAGAAACTATACTCGATTGCGCATTCCCTTTGTCCCAACCCTTTAGCCATCCTTGTGCAAATAGAAATATAGAGCAAAGAAGTTGGAGGAAAGTTGAAGATGAGCCCAGGACCAGGTTCATGGAGCAGTGGCCGTCTTCATCATTGTAATTTGATTTGTTGANATAATAAAGAAGTACTTTTCCCATCCCACCATATGAGGTTTTCATGATTTATTGCATACATATTGATTGAATCTCTAACCCATTAATCTGTAGATCAAATGCATGTGGAGTTCTTTGTTTGTATTGTGTGAATGTAGGTCATCCTTGGGAAGAGAGATGCACTCAAATAGAGACTAAGCGTAAAGAAGGATCGATATCAAACACTCAAAATAAGGTATGCTCACTTGATCTTCTTAACTACGTATTTTCTTAAGAATAATGGGGATTAGGTCCAGGATGATGGTAGAAAGTAGGAATCTTTAGGTCTTTTATGAATGCATGATAAAAACCTAAGTGCTAGTCCGTAGAGGGATTTCCCACTCACAACAGGGGTTAATAAGCGAGGGAGAAGGTAGGGACAAATTGGGCTAGCCACGATGTTGGGAGACTGTCGGATGGACAATCTCTTGCCATCTGTCATTTTCAGAAACGTCAAGTTGCAATGAGACATGAGGGGGCACGAGAATAGCAGGGGCTTGTGGAGCTTGGAAAGGAGGCCTTTCAGGCCTAGGTTGGACTATTCCTTGCCCAATCCAATTGAAAAATCTGGCCTAAAACAACTGGCCTAGCTCTTGTGAGTCAGCATCAAAGTGTATGGAGAACCTTATCCTTCTTGGGCTTCTGTTCCAATTACCTTTCCCTTGGTTTCCTCTTCCATGGATACCTCTGCTGAAAAAAATCATTCCTGCATACATGATGGATTAGAAAATAGTCTTTTAAAAAACCATACATGATAACTCTTTAAAAATATGAAATAGATTTTTTCTCAACAACATATCAGGCTCATGCTATCCAATCCATAAAAATTGTTTAACCGTCGTCAATGAGAAAGGGGTGAACAAAAGGACCTGGGATATGTGAGGGGCTTGTATTAAGCTAAAAATGATAAAATGAGGGGGAAAGAAACACAATTATTGCTCAAATACCACAACAATCAATTGTAGTGAAACCAAAAATAACACCACTGTAATCCAATGACTTTAATCTATTTCAATACAAAAAATTTCTTGACTGTAATTAATTTTAGAACAAGGAGTGAAAAATGAAGGTGGGAAGGCGAGGGGGTTGTAATTAGAGGATAGAGAAATAATGGTAGGGAAGGAGAGTGATTATTGTTCATAAAATTAATTCAATGATCCATAAAACCATTCTACAAAAGGAAACACACCAACCAATTGACCACTGAGACCCTAAACAATTACTGTGTACTGTCCAAACAACACTGCATGTTTAACATTCTCACTGTTGTAATGAAATATTTAACATTGTATCATCAAAACAGACAGTATGCATTCCACAATATCATGTAGGGGAGCTCTTCTCCTCTCGTTTATCCATTAATATTTTCAAACAATTCCTAGATGCATAAACAATAAACTATTTCCACTCTGCTCAACATCAAAATCAACCATTGCCCATGAATTATTCCAATCATCAAATACAAACTCAAATGTCGTGCTCAATTTTGTTTTAATCATTTAAAAATTGAATTGCAATGAAGTTATATTGTCACAATACCAGTGCCTATAACTGTTAAAAATCATGGTATTCATTTAACATACATAGTGGACAGTCGACACCATAATTCATATCCAAATTGCAAGTTCCTATCTTCCCATTTAAACACATAGACAACAATCACCATATCAAATCACGCTATGTTGTGGGATACACAAAACCATTCAAGCAAACACAGATGTATTTCTGTGACTATACAAGTCCAATTTTATTTGACTCTAAACATTCAAAATGCTGGGCTATCCATCCAATACAATGAGGCATCAACAACATGCCCGATTTTACAACACAAATCAATCAAATTACAACAAGCCATTGTTTAAAAACCTATGACCTTCTCTAATGGCACAATCAATTAATATCGATAAAAAATATAGTGGATAACCATGCCATAATTACCACTATTGCAACATTCCCATTGAACAATTCTAAAACACATAGTCATAGTATTATTAACCCAACCTATTGGGCTAAGCTATCAATCCAATACAAAGAGGTAGCAACAATATTGCCCAAATTAATCAATATTGCAATCGAACCATACTCTGTAAAACTTGTGCCCCTCTTTGATGACACAATCAAATGACCATACATATATAGTGTATGAAAATTCCATAAACACCCCGATTGCAATAATCATTTGGCCATTAAAAACACACAGTTACAGTAATCATCGATTCATGCTATAGTAACGCCGCTCATACCAATGCATCAAGCACGAAGCATCATTTTGCATTAATCAATTAAAAAACTGTGTTGGGTTATCAATTCAATAAACATAAGGACAACAACTCAGTATTTTTTTCAACAACTCATTTCAATTAACCATGTTGAGCTTATCCATCCAATTATAATAACAATTGCAGTGACTAGATACCAAAACCAACAACACTGTAATATAATCAATGGGGTGAGCCAGTAATCCACTCTGTCGAAAACACACCACCAATACATAATTACCAACAGTACATGTGACAGGGCATAATGGTCTCCTCTATCAACACTCGGACTTGAGGAAGCAAGGGTTTTCTCTATGGACCAACACAAGGAGGCTAGAGTTGACTCTTCTTGATGGTGAAAACCTTCGAGACCAATGGTGCACACACAGAAAATACCATAACTGACTTCGTGGATAGGGTGACAAATCCCGTGGCAGGAGAAGCTATGAACAGAGGATCACAACTCCATTTGGACCTTGTAACGATACTTAGCATACACAGGGTATGACCCTCGTGGCTCTCCCAGCCAACCAACTAACAACGTTGAGGTGAAGCAGAGCTGAGAAGAAGCAATATAACTTACTGCATGACCAATAGTAGTATGAACAACCCAATGCCCAAGTGAATAATATGCAGTGACATCAGGCATTTCAAACCCACTAAACCCCATAAAATCCAAGACTGGGTATGGGATACGAATGCGTGAAGACAGGAAGTCATTCTAGACCAACGAAACCCTCCAACTAAAACCAATAAGGATGATAGAGAACCTCTATGGCTGATGATAATCAAGACGACCAATAACATTGTGACTCCAAACATTATTGAAGTGAAACCCACCAACGATTCATTCCAAAAATCACAATTTTACACAGTTTCCATTCTTAAAGAAAGTGAAAACCCATACATCCGAGACAATATCTATTTCATAACTAGAGAAGACACATGGATGGAAAAAAAAGATATACCTGTAATCAAAATCACCTTAAAATGTGAGTTGGCCAAGCAGTTCTCCCTCTGCTAGAAAGTTGGAGCATAACCACAGAAACACAGTTGAACAATAGCTCGATTAGGGTGGCAGCCAATGAAGGAGTAAGGGTGATGTGCATTAAATGCAAATTGCCTCCATCCCATGTCCATTAATTCCTTAGTACACGCCAACAATCTTCCCATTAACTCAATTAAGCCATGCATTGGAATTACCATCTATCACTTGTCAAATGTGCCACCCACATCATTTCTTTCCAAACTATACCATATGCATATCAACTATATAACTCAATAAAATTCCATAGCTATTAATCTTGCTAGCTAAGATTAACAACAATCATTCTAATTTCCATGCATGTAGTGTAGTATAGTATAACCTCTTCCTTTTTCATTTGTTTATCTTTCTTTTTCCTCTTTTCAATCGTTCTTATGTATTGTTACTAACATGTCTATTGTGCAGGTGTCAAAGTAACGAATCTAGGAACATATAGCAATGGTAGCATTGGATAATATAGGCAATCGTAACATGCGATTAGTTCTCAGAACAAAACACACTAGTACATATGAGCAAATTTGCGATGGTTTTTCATTGATATTGCCACACTTATCCGTCGCAATTTCCACGAAAGCCGAGATTTTTTTTCGTCGGAATAATTTCGTCGCTATATCCACGGTCCAAGTGTGTGTGGAAACATCGACAAAATTAGCTCTCCATGTTTCACCACCTTCAATATCGGTTAACCCTATGCATCGTTTCAATTACGACGAACTATCATCACAATAACAACGAAGAAATGTGGCGATTACGATGAAACTTCATCGCAATTGGGACAAAAAGTTATGCCAAGCCAATAACTTATGACGTATCTATTGAATGTGCGATGAAAGTATATCGCAACTTGCGACAAAAATCCATGGTAATATCGACGAGTGCAATATCTCAAAACCAAATTTACGATGCACATGTTGTATATGCAACGAATATTCATGGAAAATTGTGACGAAGTTTCGTTGCTATAGCGACGATTGTCGTAAAATAGTAAAATTTTTCCGATAAACTTGCGTCGATATTGCAACAATGACTTTAGGTTTTAAAAAAAAAATTACTTGAAATATGGTATACCATATTGTATGCCATATTACAATGTAATATGGTAATGCCATATTACAATGTAATATGGCATTACTATTACATTGTAATATTGTAATATTGTAATATATTGTAATATATATATCCTATACAAATAATCAAGGCACTAATCAACCAAATATTGTAAGCATGTGTTATCATGAAGTTGGATTAGAAGTAAGGATACCAATATGACAATATACACAAAGAATAATTTGGAATATTACTTTCAAAAAAACACATGGATTGCATGAGTGAGTCATTATGCAATTTATATTACACAATACTATGATGACACTTATAAGATTTATGGATGATATCTTAAGACCAATTCTTGAACTTGTTTATTGTAGCCTCCTTGGATGATATTTTGACTTTTAGAAATATTTTGGAAGATCATTTGAAACATTTGGAGATGATATTTTTAACCCTTCAACACAATTAATTTCAAGCCAACATGAAGAAATATGAGCTTGGAAAACAAATATTGTTGTGTATGGATTTTGT
>JASDQU010237319.1:4804-16947 GCA_032191745.1 Picea mariana | reverse complement strand
TGTTTGTGCTCAAGACCATACATCCCTAGCTAGGAGGGAGTGTTAATATTATGGTAGCTTCGGGAGGTATGAACCTCTATTGTGACCTATGACGAGATTAGAATATTCTGGAAGGAAGCAAAGAAGTAAAGGAAACCCTAGACGAGATGTTGGCTGCAGAAATATAATTAATATGAATTAATTGGTACCCAGAAGGAAAAGTCGGCCCCAGAAAGTCTGCCAGAACCACTATAAATACAAGGCACCAGTCTCTCATTTGACACATTCTCAGAATTGCAGAGAGCCAGTTGTGCGCACTGCAGTTGGCAGTTTTGTGCGCAAGTTTTTGGGGAAGGTGTTGCGCCAGTTTCTGGGTGGGACTATCTGATCAGCTTTGGTTTCTATTCTTGCTTGGTGCATTAGCCTTGCTTGGCTATTGACTGCTACCAGTTTTCTTCTCTATCAAGGTCAAGGTGCTCGGAGGGTGGCTTCGGCCTATGGTTGGGCGACAAGGATATTGTCAATGGTAAAACGAGTACAATCTTTCATATTCTAACATTGGGCACCGCCAATGCGGAAGTACCTCCGAGCTACAAAAACTAACATTGACAAAGTCTTGAGTTGTCCACTTTATCTTGGACATACACACTTGTATTTTGGATCACCGTAACTTTTGTCACAGTCACATACATGTGTTTTGAGGTTGTACTACTATAGGTTTGTTTTCTTGTTTTTCGTTCTTTCTTTCTTTATGTTATTCTAGGCATTATCTAGGACTTGTGCTTGCACTCCCACATTGTATTCATACTTGTTGTTTTCTTCAGTCCCATTGACCTACTTTTGTGGTCATTTGTTGGACATTAATAAAATTATCTTATCTTATCTTATCATCCTCTTGGCTGCCATATTCTTCCTCATGTGAGGACAAGAGCACTTGAAAAGTCTTCACCTACAATATCGGTGTTCTTCAAATCATCAAGAATTTCACCATTACATTCAGAAATTTTAAAAGGCAAATGACTTACCAAACCCTTGTCTTCATGAGAGGATGAAGTGGATGCTTGAATATCTATATTGAAATCTTCACCACCAACCTCAGCACCAAGATCTTATTCATAAGATATTGCTACAAACTCTTCACTCTTTGACTCTACAACATGATCTTCATTCAAGGAAATGGATTCATCAAGTAGGTCTTCAATTTGTTCTTTATAGCTACTATCCCAATACTTGCAAAATTCTCTAACAAACCCTGCAAATGAATTTATTTCCCCCTTGCCAAAACTATGAAACCAATCGTATGCAATTCCCATCAAGCTATGTGAAAACATTATGATCGTAACATCTTCATGTTCTACATTAAGCTTTGAAATATAATCCATAAAAGATACAACATGATGTGCCACTAGATAAGTGTCCCCACAAAGCCTTGGAAGATGCTCGGCCCATCTTGGAGGGTTCTCATTTGGATATCCAGGAATACCGGATAAATTTAAAGGGGCATACACTCCAGCATACCACCTCTCTTGGAATGATGCCATACCAATTTCATTCCAAATTTTCAATCTGAAAAACATATCGTATTCATACCTTTTCATACCAATGGAGTCACCAGATGAGAAAACCAGATCTTCAACCAAGTCCATTTCATCACATTATTGTAGCCATGTCTACTGAATCCTAGAAAGGGACTTTATCCCCAACAATGACGCTAATTTGTGGATCTACACACAAGATAAGTCCAATCTTACATGTACAAACCCTAGGGAAACTCTTGAAAGTTCTACCACTGTCACCTTAGTAGAACCTCCCTTCTCTTTAAGTCGGTTCTCCTTCAGCGCAAGGGGGTTTTCCTTGAGATCAAATGACTAGTCTATGTATTAGCTCAGATCTGAAAATCATATTAGTGATTTGTGTGTTTAATGATCTTCTTTAGAATAAAAGGATTAGAAGACAAGCAAAACCGACTACTTTGTCCTTTGAGCAAATGGAGTCAAAACCTAACTTGATGAAGACGCTTAGAATGCAAAGGAAAAATCAGCAAGTTATAAAACTTACCATTCCAATTAACCACATTGATGCATAGAACTAGTGAAAAGCTCTTAAAAAAGCCATTTCATCTGCGTCTCAAAATCAACCAGCATATGACATAACCATCAAAGTAAAAAGAGCAGCAAACAGTCATCAAAAATATGAGTCAACAACAGCCTTTATCTTCATTAAAAAATTTGGTCACATCAAGGGCTTAGATGGGTGAATACCTCTCATAAAACCCTTCTCTAATATCCCTAAACAGCCCACAGAAAAGATGTAACAGCCCTGAAGGCTGACACAGCAGAATTAAACCAGCAGAAAATGATGTGGCAGCCCTAGCATAAATGTGATCAACAGCCCAGCAAAATGAACATTCCTTCACCAACAGCTCTTCCACCCTTCTACCTGAAAACGACAAAGTCTTTGGCCTTTTAGGGTGATCTCTCTCCACTTACTTCTGATTTGCAAATGAGGAGAACCTCTCCTTTTATAGCTTTTCTCCCCAAGTAATTTCCAATAAGATATTATTGAAAAAGCTCTAGAGATCCCTAGATCCACCTTTCCTCCAAGCAATCGTATTAACGTATAAAACAAAGTCTAGAAACTTGCTTGGAAGTAGGGCATTCCACAACCTACGCCTTCATTTGATCTTTGAAGATGTCAAAACATCCAAGTGTCATCTTCTCATGCTAGACGTCCCAATAAAAAATTGTTTTTTTAAATTCCTTGTGCCATTCTAGAAACCTCTTGATGGGACACCTCCTTTAATTAGGGCAGGTATATCACAATGAGTAATTAAAAACTTCCTTCTAGAGTGCTCCAAGAAAGTCGCTGCATTAGAAAATTGTTTTTTCTTGAGGTATGTTCCATTCTAGGTGTTTCCCCTTCGAAAGCCCTCTTGAATTTGGGTTTATGCATCATAAAACCCCTTTAAAATTGCTTTCTAGATCCTTCTACACAAGTTGCTCCACCAATTATGGCTTCAAGACTACTTTAATAATAATTTTATGAGTGTGCTATGCGTAGCCTATAGTGAGGAGCAGACTCAACAAAGCACTATTCCGTTGCCATGAATGCACCCAAAATTTTGCCCTGGATGGTGGAGAGCTCTTTAAATAAAGTGCAATCATCCTTGCATTGGGTTTAGAATGCCACATGTCCTCATTATATGAATGGTGTCCCATTGAAGAGCCATATAAAGAATGCCAACATGTCAAATCATGCCTCCAAATATGTCGAGCGTGTCTCGTGAATGTGAAAGGTGCCCATGAAGATGATCATGCCTCCAATATCCCTCAGGGAATGTGAACATGCATAAAAAGTACACCTCAAGTTAAGAATATGCATCAATATATGTAGAAGATACCCCCAAAGGTGAACCACTCCTACATGTGCAAGACTGCCTCCCAATGTGTGACCTCAATACTCAAACATGCCTCAAAAGATGTGACCATCTCTTAATCATGTGGAATAAAGACAAATTCAAGCTGCCAACATATATAAGTCCTGTGCAGTGCTTGCCGAGAGAATGTCGATGAAAATATAAATTGGATTATGCATTTTCCAGTGCTAACACTACTTATTACTCAAAGTAATATGTACAGCCACAGAATAATATGTAGAGACAGAATAGAATGAAGAATCAAAAGGCAGCTACTTTATTGCAGTCGAGGCTACAATAAGGTCTGAGCATGCAGTCGTAGGAACATTTAAATATTACAAAATACAAAGGTGAACATTTAAATATTACAAAATATAAAGGTGAACATTTAAATATTACAAAACGATGATTTGAATCAAAGCCTGTCTGATAGTGTAAAACCATAACCAAATAGATTGGAGAAATCATACAAATGGCAACCAAATAGTGGACAACCCACATATGGTATGTCGCACTTCAACACCAAAGACAAGAATGGAGCAACATTTTATTTGTAATTTATGTGGTTGTGAATATATCATTGTAATGAAGTATGTTGCTTAGTTTGCAGACAAATCAATAGAAAGAAAGTGTATTAGCGTACCCAACATATAGCATGCCAACCATTGCCAGCACGATGACAAGAAGCACAAGCATAGCAAGTTGTGCACCAGTACCCACCAATGCTGACAACAATACCAGATTTTGAGGTGACCGGAAAACATCTCCATGAACAAGCTTCCAGCCTGATTCTTCACTGCCATCTCTTTCCTGTATATATAAAAGTACTCAAATTAAACTCTAAAGTATGCATGTGGATCTAAATGACATACAGGCCAAGAAATTTAACAAAGCTAATATCATACTTGCTTTATGAAAATTCATATTGATCTTTATTTAAAGCTTGTTGACAGAATTTGGTAGCCACTATACGTCAATCTCTACACTCGAGTTTCAACAGTGCCTTATACAGTGAAACTTCCACTGACTGCTACTGTTTTACATCCCCATCAATTCAAACATCATTAAACTGCAATTATAATAGAGATACCAAAAATCCAAAGGCTACAATCTAGATGATCATATCAATTAAAATCTTCAGCATGTCAAGTATGCATTCATTAACCCTTCTGTAATCCCCACAACAATCCTTAACCAAAGTTGAGCTACAGGAACTCAAAACTATTATCAAATCCAAAAGTACTAACTGTATGGTAGAAATGACCGCCAACCACTGAAGTAAAAATTTTAAAGATAGGACATATAACAGAAACAACAAACCACTCACCAAGGTTTCTAGATCATCATCTTCACGGGCATATTTTGCATAGTCGTTCCTCAAAGTGCGCATCATGATCATTGAGACTAAACCAGCGAGGAAAATAACCATCATGAAAGAATTGAAGATTGAAAACCAATGGATCTGTTTACAATAGCAAGAATTAGTGTCCTTAAAAATATTTTAATTAAGATGAAAATAGGCCATATAGACTAGGTTGGTTGAACTTGCAGCTACATTTTGTTAATGATGACTGTGTAAAATGCCACTTTACGTTGTCTTATTATTGTATCACCTACAACCTGAGTTACCAGAATCATCAAAGTAGGGCACCAAACCTGTATTTGGTGAAGATTGGAACTGCAGAAGTGGGGATTCATTTCAGAAACACCAGATTTTGAGGGGTTTTGGGTCAGAACCTAAACAGTTTTGACAGGTCGGGATCTGTTTCCTGTAACTGTAAATGGTTCCCAAAAATCAGGAACCGTTTCCAGTTACACGAAACGAATCTGAACTGTACACAAAAACTAACAGAAAAAGAAAGCCTGTGCATATTGGTAAAAATTAAAATACAGTATCATGCTTGGTAATCACTTGCAGAAAGTTTCAAGAATACAAAACAAATTTCAGAGTTCATCAAGCTCTCTTGAAGTCATTTTAAGAAAAAATTAAAAAAAAATTACTCTCATTCATCTTTGGAGGTTTTGTTTACTAATCATTGCCAATTGATGTTTTGACCAATGATGACAGTGGAGCCTCTCAGTGTGTGGTGAGTTTAGGAATTTTGGATTGCTTGGAATTCATACAGTCGTGAATATAATTGAACTTATTAAAGAATTGCTCCAACATGACCAAATAATTAAGCGATGTTTTATTCTATCAAGATGTGACAATAATGGCCATAGTCAAGCAAAACAGTATATAAAATTCATCATATTATTAACCATTTTTCCATGAGTCAATGCATCTTGAGAAGCCTCCTTCAACTCTATTAAGTGTCAAGTATCCACAACCTATCAAAAGGTGGGAAACCGTTACACATTTTTTTGTTTGTGACCACCTGGTCTGACTTAACAGCCATGACAGCTCAACGGCTTATCAACAGCTCTCTTGCAGAAACACCCCAGCAACTGTTTTTGAGGAATCAAACCCTGCCAGAGGCCATAACACTACTACTCTTTCATAGACCCAGTTGTACTTTCATGGCTAACATGAGTCAGTAAGAAAGAATGTACATTTTTACTGAAGAATAAAAGATGCCCTTATTGGGAAGATTTGTACCTAAGGTGACATCTGGATTGTCATCATTTTGTAATAGTTACAAGAGACATCAATAATTATAGTCTTCATTGACATTATCAAAAATAAGACGACAAAGTCAACTGTCTTGTGAAATACTTTTTGAATTGCACCGACTCACTGAAAGATGGATGAGGTTTAACCTGCTGTTAAATTTATGAAGCTAACAAAAAGGAAAGTTATTAAACCAAACAGGGAAACTGAGGAACTATTACAAACTACTGAATATAAATATTAAATACAGAGTGATATCTTTCGCTTTGCTTAGAATGTGTTAACTTGCATTCAAACAAGTTTATTTGGTTCATCAATGCATTACTGTCTTTAGAGTCTAGACTTCAACATGTAAGTTGACTTTGACACACAAGAGAACTTAGAAGAGGGGTCATATTATTATGTAGAAAAATGCAATCAGGTAATTGGTATCTAAATTTTTAGAATCTAGAATTCGGAATTTTCTAATTTTGCCCTAAATTTTCTATTTTTTTGCATATAAAATTTAAATATTTTTAACAGATGGCAACACAGCCCTGTTGCTAAAATTGGGACAGTTGCCACACTTTAATCCATGCACACTCACGGTATGTGTAACCTTGCCTACAACTAATACAGGTTAGTCATTGTATCAGACGCTTGCTCACTAGGGTTGATGATGGTGATTTTTCAAATTATGAGGAAAGTTTGTGCTAATAATTGGGCCTGAGCTCATAAAATCAATGCTAACTTAAGCCTTGAGAAGAGCATACACTCAGACATTCCCAAGCCTTGTGGAATTTAATCTTTGTTTATATTGTTGGTGCTCTAATTGCGAAAAACACTAGATCCCAATTGTTGGAGCTCTTCTCCTTGAGTGAGGTCTGCTTATACGGTTGGAGACACAAGAACACATGATCCCTTTCATCAAACTGGCATTCGGAGCGATGTTGATCAGGCTATTGCTTCATGTGATTCTGAGCCAAGATCCAATTATCTCGGAGGGTACGAAGAATGTCAGAGCGGGCTGTCGGGGTGTTGTCTGCCTATTGTGTTAAAATTTAGAGCAGCTGCAGAGGATATTCCTCTAGCAGCTCCTTGAGCTGCCCCCTTTCCAGCTGTCATTAAGCTGTCCCTTTCCAGCTGTCATCAAGCTGCCCCCTTGCCAGCTGTCCCTTCCTAAACAGCCCTCCTCTAAAAGTAAGTCGGTCACCTAGCTAAGTCGGCCTCCTTTCCTAGCACCTATCCTAGCATCTATCCTAACCTAAAAGGTGACCCTAACCTCAAGACTCCTATCCTAGACTTCTCGCTATATAAAGAGAGGGACACAACCTCTTCTACATATCATTTTTTCATACCAGTTTGATATATCAGGTTTATATATCGGTTCTGAGTAGCAGCTAGGAAGTGTATTTCTGGAGGAGGTTAACACAGTTCTGGGGCAGCAGCTAAGCCATTCTGAGTGAGCAGCCTAGACATATTCTGAGCAGCAGCTAAGCCATTCTGAGGGAGCAACCTAGACATATCCTGAGCAGCTTAGTATTTTCTGAAGGAGCAGCTTAGTATTTTCTGAGGAAGCAATGGAACAACAGAGGCACTTCTGTAGCAGATGATTTCTATATTCTGAGCAGCAACAGAGGCACTTCTGTAGCTACTGATATTTCTGTTTTGGACAGCAATTAAAGGCTGTTCTGGACAGCAACTAAAGGGCAGATTTGAGTCAGCCTTAAGAGCATTTTTTTGGGACAGCAATAGCTACAGGTTCGAGGGCAGTTTTGTAATAGAGACTTAGTGCTATTGCCTTGTAAATTTATTGTACTTGAATGACTGAACAATACATCACAGAAGTTTGCTGGGTTTTCTTCCCCTTGAGGGTTTCCTAGGGTAAATATTTGCATCTCTGTGAATGAGTGATCTTCCTATGATTCCTATGTTTCTATTTATCATTTAAAAAAGGCAAAGAACACTACTGTTATATTCTATCTATGTTTATGCTTGAAAATTAACATGGTATCAGAGCTCTAGGGTGTGAAAGAGCTCAGTTCTGCAGTCTGCTAAGAGCCTACGCAGATCCTTAGGAATTATTCAAGCACAGTATTGCAGAGATGTCTTCCATTTCTGTAAGACCTGAGGACAGACTTGAAGGGACTTCAAACTTTAATGTTTGGAAAGCCGGAGTCCTGAATATTCTGGAAGAATATGACTTGGACAACTTTGTGACCAGCACAATAGAAGAGCCCACCTCCAATGCAGGAAGGACAACCTTCAAGAAGAATCAGGCAAGGGCAAAGAAAATCATATTTGATTCAGTGAAAGATAATATCATGCATGTTCTAGCACCTCTGAAGACAGCAAAGGAGTGTTTTGACACTATATTCAATCTGTATGAAAAGAAGGCACCCAATCAGAAGAGGGTTCTAAAGAATAAGCTTCGAACCCTGAAGATGGAGAAGGATGATTCTATAGCTTCATTCTTCACAAAGATCTCTCAGTTAAGGGATCAACTACTAGTCATTGGTATAACGATAGATGATGATGATCTCGTCCAGATTGTTGTGGATGGCCTTCCATCTTCTTGGGAGACATTTCTGGCCGAGATAAATGCTCGTGAAAACCAGCCAGATTTTGAAAGGCTGTGGCATGATTGTCTGCAAGAAGAAGGGAGAATTCAGAGTAGGAATGGTACTTCAAAGGAAGAGAACCTTGCTCTAGCAGCAAGGACAAGGAAAGGGAGAAGATTTACTCCTCAGAAAAATTTTCCTCAAAAGGAGAAAAACAAGAATAGCTTCAAAGAGAAAGAGTTTGATATGTCAAAAGTAAAGTGCTTCAACTGTCGACGAAAGGGGCACTTTGCTAGAGATTGCCCAAAGATCAGAAAAGGGAACAAAGGCAAATTTCGTGCTTCTATTGTTGTAGAAGATGAGTATCGAAGAACAAAGACAAAAGAGGCTTCCAGTAATCAAGAGACCGAGAAAGAATGCTATCTTATTTCAGCACTCTCTGGTTCTCTTACAAATGGTGTCGAATCCTGGTTGATAGATAGTGGACCTTCCAGGCATATGACTAGAAATAAAGAAGTCCTTGCAGACTTCAAGGAGAAGAAGTTCTCTGCTCAAGTAGAACTTGGAGATAATGCCAGCTATACAATCAAAGGACTTGGCTCAGCATCATTTCAGCTTGAATCTGGAGGTGAGCTACACATTGAAGAAATTTTGTATGTTCATGGTTTAAAGAAGAACCTTATCTCTGTTGCAGTATTGGAAGATAAAGGTCACAGGGTTATCTTTATGGACAAGAAACCTCTCCTATGGTCGAAGAATCAAGAACTAAGTTCAGCAATTGTGATTGGAGTTAGAGAGGGAGGCCTTTACAAACTTTCAGGACATATCCAAGCTTTGGTTCATGCTTCAATTAATCCATCTGAGCTGTGGCATAGAAGGTTTGGACATCTTCACTTCAAAGCACTCCCCAGACTTCAGAAAATGGTAAGAGGTATGTCTACCTTTCAATTTGATCATGATGGTATTTGTAAAGGTTGTGTTCTTGATAAAAACATAAAGAAATCATTTCCTAACAGTAAATCTAGGTCTAAAGGGATTTTGGATTTGATTCATTCAGACGTATGTGGGCCTATGTCATCTCCTTCCTTGAATGGATGTCTTTATTATGTGATTTTCATAGATGACTTCTCTAGAAAAACTTGGATCTATTTTCTAAAAGCAAAGAATGAAACTTTTAGTAAATTTCCATAATTCAAAGCATTGATTGAAAATCAGACTGAAAAAAATATACATACTTTGAGGACTGACAATGGTGGAGAATTTGATTCTCGTCAGTTTGATGACTTCTGTAAAGAAGTAGGAATCAAGAGACAACTAATTGTGCCCTATAACCCTTAGCAGAATGGGATTGTTGAGAGAAAGAACAAAACAATATGTGAAGCAGCTAAAGCCATGATGTGTGATCAGGATCTTCCCTCATCACTTTGCGCAGAAGCCACAAACACTGCAGTTTATATTCAGAATAGAAGTCCTCATGCTATTCTAGGAGAAAAGACTTCAGAAGAAGCGTTCACTGGCGAAAAGCCAAAAGTGGGACACCTGAGGATTTTCGGATGTCCAGTTTTCATTCATATACCAAAAGAGAAAAGAACTAAGATGGAGCCTTCTGGAAAGAAATGAATCTTTGTTGGATACAATGAAACATCCAAGGCATACAGAATCTATGTTCCAGGCCAAAGATTTATCGAGATAAGCAGGGATGTAACTTTTCATGAAGAAGCTGCATTCAAGCATTCTAAAGAATCACAGCAAGATACAGAGATGGAGGAACCTGAAGGGATCAAGTTGATACTATGGATCCAGTAGAACAGATAGAGAGACCTTTGGAGATACCTCCTGCTAAGAGGAAGCCTGCCTGGTGTAGAGAAATTCTGCGAGAGGCAAAAACCATGTAGCTCCTTCAGGTACTTTCAGAGAAAGTAATAGACCTCAAAGATTTTCAGGTTATGTGGCTCTTATGGCTCAGATTAGCGATGCAAAGCCCACCAACTATGAGGATGTTGCTACGTAGCAAGTATGGAAAGATGTCATGGTGGAAAAATATCAATCCATCATAAAAATTGATGTGTGGGAAGTAGTACCAAAACCGGAAGGAAAATCTGTGGTTACTTCCAAGTGGTTGTTCAAAATCAAGCATGCAGTTGATGGAAGTATTGAGAAATACAAAGCGAGATTTGTGGCTCGTGGTTTTTCTCGAAAGGAAGGTATTGACTATGATGAAACATCTGCACCTGTTGCAAGGTATACTTCCATCAGGACCATCATATCCCTCGCTTCAGTTTTGGGTTGGAAACTTCACCAAATGGATGTAAAGACTGCATTTATAAATGGTCAAGTTGAGGAAGAAGTATATATAGAACAGCCAAAGGGTTTCGTGGTTCCAAAAAAGGAATCACATGTGTGCAAATTAAAGAAAGCACTATATGGGCTGAAACAGACACCAAGAGCCTGGTATGCGAGAATCGACAGCTATCTTCAAAGCTTGGATTTTTCCAAGAGTGCAGTTGATCCCAACCTTTATTTTAAGGTAATAGACAATCATCCTCTAATTTTGATTCTATATGTTGATGATTTATTTCTTATTGGAGAGGAAGAACTGATAGCTCAGTGTAAGAGGGAGCTGCTCAGTGTAAGAGGAAGCTCACTTCTAAATTACTTCCTTGGTTTAGAGGTATGGCTAAGATCAGATGAAATTTTCCTTTCTCAAGGAAAGTATACAATTGATATATTGCGCAGATTTGGTATGCTAGATTGTAAGCCCGTGTCTACACCCATGGTATCTAACTTAAAGAAGTTTCATGAGTCAGATTTTGGATCAAACTTGGTGGATCCATCCTTGTATAGACAACTTATTGGATCCTTAATGTATTTGATCCATACAACACCTGATATATGCTTTGTTGTAAGTGCCTTGAGTCAATTTATGTCTCAGCCAAGACACAGACATTGGATTGTTGCTAAACATATTCTCAGATATTTGAGAGGATCCATTACATATGGACTTAGATACACTTCCAGTGGAGGAGTGTTGCTTCATGGTTATGTTGATTCAAACTGGGTTAGGAGCTCAATGGACCGGAAGAGTACTTCTAGATACTGTTTTAGCTTGGGTTCAGCTATGATATCTTGGTCAAGCAAGAAACAAAGCTCTATAGCACAAACTACAGCTAAAGAAGAGTATATAGCAGCCAGTAATGCAAGCAGGGAAGCAATGTGGCTGAGAAAGCTTATGTTTGGGTTGTTTCAAGAGAGGTTAGAAACAATTGTTATCCATTGTGATACCCAGAGTTGCTTAGATCTCACAGAGAACCCAGTCTTCCATGACATATCAAAGCATATTGAGATGAAATTTCATTTCATCAGAGACATGGTCCAAAGACGTACCATCAAGCTACAGTACATTCGTACTGATGAGCAAATAGTAGATATTTTGACTAAGCCTCTATCGCTTGGAAAATTTGTGTACTTTCGGGAGAAGCTTGGTATGGCAGAAAATGTGTCCCTCACTGAGAGGTAATAGCAGCATCAGAAGACATTCTCCAATGTGAGGCCTTAAGTGGCCACCCTGCATCTAGCCAGGGAGATTTGGAGAATCAAT
>JASDQU010237318.1:0-16947 GCA_032191745.1 Picea mariana | reverse complement strand
CCCCAAGCACCTTCTATCAAATAGAAGCAGGTCGACAAGGTTGCAGCAAAGAGAAAAGATTCCTTCTGCACATCATCCTCTCATGTAGCCCGACTTGTCGAACAACCTTAGCCTCAACAGGTTCGTGACCGACTTCCACAAACTGAACAACGCGACGTCTCCAGCAAGGCAAGCAGCTCACCAAGATGCAGATTTAGAAAATGATTTTCCCTCTCCCCATGGAACTCAATGCAATGGAAACCATTGCTTCCTAAGGAGGGAGGATTGATCCAGGTGGATATCGGTAGCCACCCACCTTTTTCGACTGGCTCAAAACAGTTTTCTGAAAATTTTGGCAATTTACTATTTTTAGCAGTTTTTAACTTCTGAGGCCATTTTGAGGGCCCAAATGAATTTTTTTCAATATTGAGGTTCTCAATGATAGTCAAAGGCATGATTGGGCCCCCAAAATGAATCTCCTCGATGATACCTTTCCAATGAGCTATCATATGCTTAAAACGGAGATCGTATGCAAAAGTTACGACCTTGGGAAGTTGATGCACCAACTTACCCAAACGAGGCCCACTTGACTTTTGGCGCTTCATCTCCTAGGGTTAGGTTTTTGGATGTCTAGGGTTTTTGGCATTCTAGTTTATTGTAAAAAGGCCTTCAGAACCTCATTGTAATCATCTTTTTGCGAATGCGAGTAGCTGTCACATCTCTTCTCAGAGATAAGCTGCCACCATTCTAGCGAGTCTTTCACTCTGTATTTTTACAGTCTCTGTACATTTATTTCATTAATAGAAATCGTGTATTACTGTATATCTGTGTTTATGGTTGCATCTCTAATACATTATTGTTATAATATTGAATATCTGTGATATCTCTGTGCATTTCTTTATTATATCTCCGCTCTCATTTCGTGCCGAAAATAATCCGGATCATTTGATGAGTCATTTGCGCCGTTAAAAGGCTTGTGACACTCTCTTAGCAATCATGCCATTTTAACTAAGTTTTGTGAACTTTTGATTTTTTCCCTTTTGTTGTCTGTTGAAGCCATTCTGAGCGTTCTGAGTTGCCTCTGCGAGTTATGAGTTGTTCTTAGCCTTCTCTGGATCCTTTTTGGATCACAATTTCCCACTGAGAGCTTTTCGGACCACCAAAAGCTTTCATCGATCAACTGGTAAATGAGGGAAGAGTCCCCTCACTTTTTCCTTCTCAATCCACTTTGCCTTTCTTGGATGTGTTCCCTTTAAGCCTACTTGAAGATAATCAACATCACCCTTGCGTGAAGTCCTCGTCCTTCTATCCAGGATGATATCTTCCTGTAACTCATCTAAGTACTCAAGTGAAAACTCATCAACTAAAGGTATTGAAACTTCCTCATCCTGATCCATGATCATGGGAGGCTCAAAAAGTTTCAAGTTCTCAACATTCACAACTGAATAAATCTGCATATAAGGTGGAAGATCTAAACGAAAATCATTAATGTCGCTTTTCTCTAATATAGTAAAGGTTCCATATCGGATGGGCTTGAGTTTTTTGCCTTCACCCTTCAATTGTTCCTTCTTGATGTGAAGCCATACCCGGTCTCCAACCTGGAACTGATGATTAACCCTGTGCTTATCAGGCTGAGCTTTATACTATGCTTGACTCTTCTCCAACTGTTCCATGACTTCATGGTGTATCTATTGAATCCCCTGGATGAACTTGCAGGCTCTTTCCTCTGTTCATTCTTCATTTACATCGGCATCTCTCCCATACATCAAGTTCAAAGGAACCTTTGGTAGGTACTCAAAACATGTCTCAAAAGGTGAACTCTGAGTGGACGAATGTAAATCTCGGTTATAAGCATGTTGTACATAGGATATCTGTTCATCCCATAACTTGGGATGCTTGCTGCAGTAGCCTCGAAGCAAAAGTATCATTGTTATGTTTACCACCTCTGTCTGTCTGTCCGTCGGTCTGTGGATGAAAAGCAGTGCTCCTCTTCAATTTGGTGTCCATCATTCTCCACAAGCTAGTCCAAAAATCCCCAAGGAATCGAGTATCTCGATCCTAGAAAATGGACGTGGGTAACCCAAAGTGAACCCAAACATACTGAAAGAAGAGATTAGCAGTCTGCTTAGCAATGATCTGATTTTTACATGGCATCAAGATACACATATTGTTGAACCTATCCACTACGACATACAAATAATCATGACCCCCTTTGGTCATTGGTAAACCCCCTACAAAATCCATGGAAATGCTTTCCCATGGATGGGATGGAACATGAAGTGGTGAGTATAGCCCCAACTTTCTATTAGTGGGCTTACAAGTAGAATGCATCACACACCCCTTTACATATTTAGTTACAATTGCTTTCATTTGAGGCCAATAACAAAACCTCTGCAAATGAGCCATATTTTTGCCTACCCCAAAATTCCCAGACACAAGAGAAGTGTGTGCTTCTTGTATCACATGGACTCGTACACTTGTAGGAATACATAGCTTCCCAAGATGATCGAGTAATTTTCCCTGTAGACAATAGTTCTCTACCTATGCACGATGGGTTAGTTTCTCATATACTTCTTTAAAATCTTCATCGATGGAATATTGTTCTATATAGATATCATGAGATAAAGAAGTATTCTTCAAAATAATAGAAGCAACAATAGGAGGTCTAGAGAGAAATATTGCAACCATGGAGTATCTGTTGGCATCTGTATCGATCTCAAAAGGTTGTTGAAGATTTGACAATACTAATACTGGTGTGGTACTGATCTTCTCCTTGAAAATGTTGAAAGATTTTTGTTTCTTTCCTTCCCACTGAAAAGTGTTCTTCACACTGGTTAAGGCATGCAAAGGAGCTAATATAAAGGAGAAGTTGGGAATGAATCTCCTCCAATACTGGACTGCACCCAAGAAGCTCCAGATCTCAATTACACTTTTTTGTCAGGCCAATTTATAATCACTTCAATTTTGGAAGGATCAATCTGCAATTGTCCTCCTCTTACAATATGACCTAAGTATACAAGTGCAATCTTGCCAAATTCACATTTAGACATTTTCACATACATCTTTTCCCTTTGCAAAGTATCCAATACATGTTTTACATGCCTTACATGTTCATCCCAAGTCCCGTTGAAAACAAGAATTTCGTCTAAATATACAATCACAAATTCATCCAGGAAAGGCCTGAATACATCATTCATCACACGCATGAAATTTGTCGGAGTATTACAAAGCCCAAATGGCATAACTAACCACTCAAACAATCCCTGTTTGGTCTTAAAGGCAGTTTTCCATGCATCATGTTCTGCAACCTTGATTTGATGATATCCACTCCGCAAATCCAACTTAGTGAAATAAACAACATTCTTCAATTGATCAAGTAAATCATCTATACAAGGAAGAGGGTATCGATTTTTCACCATGATTTTATTTAAAGCCCGGTAATTGACACACATTCGCCATGTGCCATCCTTCTTTGGCACCATCACGATTAGAGAACCATAAGGAGATGAACTAGGCATGATGACCCCTTGATCCAATAATCCCTGTACCTGCTTCTTGATCTCTATCATCTCCACAACTGACATCTTGTACATGCCCACATTAAGAAGCAACGAATCCTATTGAAGATGTATCTCATGTTGGATTTCCCTCTTAGGAGTTAATCCATCCAGTTCCTGAAAAATCTCATCATACTTAGAAACAATATCAATTAATACTTTTTTATGAGATGGATCACACCCTTGGAAAGCGTCGGATGTCCCAACATATTTCTCCTTGACGACCATGAGTACATGTCTCTTATTAGTGGCTATGAGTCTTTTCATTTTCCCTGCACTAACAAGTGTTGTATGTACCCTCATGATGTGAGCTCTAACAATATATTCCACTCCCCCTTTAGCAAGGTGGTATTTGTTCTCGTGACGAAAGAAGACTGCTTTTCTATCATAAAGATAAGGACTTCCCAACACTATGCCACATATATCAAGCGATACAACATCCAAATCCACTTCATCAATCAACTTTGAAGCAATAGAAAATATGATCCTACATTGTTTGGTGACATTAAGTTTTGTTTCATCACATACCCAACCAAGAGACAAGGCTTTGGATGTGGTTTCGTTACAAGACCCATCTTCTTGACAAGTGCTTCAGATATTAAGTTTACTTGAGAACCCAGATCAAATAATGTATCTATCTTAGTATGTTTAGATACAACTCGTATATGAAATAACTCATTCCTATTTCGTTCATCAATATGAGATTCATCATTGGAACTTGAACTAGCATGAAGAGAATATTTACCTTGTACTCCAGTCATTGTGATCTTTCCTTCATCTCCTGATTCGGAACCAAGATATTGTTGCACTGTAGCAACAATCTTTGTCTTCCCCTTTCCACCGAATTGTTTCAGTCTCTTTTCTGGATGCAGTTTCCAACAATGTTCTTCATCGTGACCACTCTTCTTGCAATGAGTGCAAGATGGTTTTCTTCATTCTCTCGTCACTATAGCGGTCTTCTTGTCCTTCCTTTTGACCTTCTTGAAATTCTTTTGTGGGAAATTGGAAGGTTTCTTCGTGGGATCTTCTTGAACATGTTTCCCCCTGTTCTCAAGGTGAGTGGTTGGCACACAAACCTTGTCAAGACTAGTGGGGTTAAACAAGAGCAAAGTATGATGAATATAATTGTGAAGTGCGCCAATATACTTCATTAAAGTTTCATAAGAATCCAAAGGAATGTTCAATGCTAGATATTTCTTCCTAAATTCTTCTGTGAAACTTTGTACAGTCTAACTTTTACTCTACCTTAAAGTTTGTCAATCCATCATTTCTTTATGTAAGTACCATAATGGATAGAACTGCTTCCTTATCTCTGTTTTAAATTACGACCATGAGAAAAGAAGATTACCACACTTACTTATGTTCTGTAGCTTGTTCTCCCACCATACGAGAGCGGTGCCTTCCAACCGAAGAGAAGTCAGTTGCACTTTAACTTCCTCTTTGTCAATATGTGGAACACGACAATATACTTCAACTTGTCGGATCCAATTGTCTAACTTTTTAGGATTAACATCTCCATTAAACGTAGGTAAAGCAAACTTTACATCAAGCTTTAATAATGGTTTCTTAAAAGAGGCTTTATGGCTAGAATGATGAGAAAGATGAGAATGCTTAGGGGAAGAAGAAATAGAACTTGAAGGTGAAGATGGAGGCTCAGGAGGGTCTCCTCCAGGCCCTTGGTTTACCGAAGCATCATCATCTACATGTGCTTCCTTTTTCTTCCCTTTCTTCTTCATCCTCTTCTCATAATCTCCATACATTCATTCAACCATTTCTGATATGCGATAAAATACCATGTGAAAGTTTTTCTCGCGTTCATCATGCTTGTCCTCTTCTACCATCTTCTTCCTTCGGGATGCACGGCCAACTTTGGGATTGAAAGTAGTAAGAGTTCCTTCACCCTACTTATTCTTGGCCCTAGTAAGCATTCATACTCAACAATTCAAGTCAAAGACGACTGCTCTGATACCAACATGATCTAGGATATTTTTGTCAGGTGACTTATTAAAGAACTGTATTAAATGAGCATAAAAAAAGTACACCATAAAGAAGGAAAATCTCAAAAGGAAAGAGACATAATAATGAAATATGAACACAAAGAGCTTGATAACAGATTTCGTCCCTGGTGGACTACGTCTTCGGGTCCTGCTCTCAAATGGGTAGCTCTTTTTATTAACTCCACAAAAGAATTTGGAAAAATACATAAGTATACCTCATTCTAGAGTTAAGCTACAAAAGATTTTCTCAGATCAGGAAACTAACACCACCACTGCATTCGTGGCATCATTTTACCTAAAAATGATTGTCTCCACGCCTCGATCTAAGTATGATACTTGTTGGCCCAAGAGGCACCCTTGCCTTGGTTTGCCTGCCAATTCTCTTGCAATAAATGACTGAGAATATCAAAAATCGTGCCCTAGTCTGTACACAGTCCATATGGGTGTGCTCGAACTCCTCTCTCGTGCTCTGTCTTGTCCTGAATGCACTGAACGAACACCCTTCTTATACACTTTTGCAGGTGGTTATGTAATAAGTGTGATGGTTGGCGTGTTGGTGGGCGGAGCTAAATTTAGAGTTTGTTTTAGAGGAGGTCCCAGTGTAGAATCCCACTGGACTCCTTTTTTTTGGCATATAGTTAAACTAACTTGGCGTGCCCTGCCAAATATGGCGGGCGACCACTAGAATGGCAGACATCGTCGGCGGCGGTTAGAATATCCGACGGGAAATATGGTGGTGGTTAAGTTTTGGCGGATGGCTTTATATGGTGGCAGTTGCTACTAAAACGACGAAGTGGTTACAAGCCCCTAGGCTAGAGGAGGCTGTGGTCATATGGGATAAACATATAATCATGGATTGGGCCAAAGGCCTAGCCCCTTTCCTTTGGTGCCCATATAAAGTTTCAAACTTAAATACAATTTTAAACATATTATAAACAAGCACTAATGTATGGTGTATTGGTTAGCGTGGATATGTGGGGCCTTTGGGCTAAAGGAGAGGTCATGAGTTTGACTCCTACATAGTCATATAACTTTTTCACACACCAACCATTGGAGGGGTGCCACGTGGCAGTCCATGACTAGGCCACGTGGCACCATATAATTTATCCACGAAACTAACACGTGTCATCACCTGATTTGCCCACGTGAATGCCATCATTTTTCCACGTCATCCCATGCCAATTCACCTGTACGTATGTGCCACATGTCACCCTTGTAGTGGGGCCACGTGTCACTTTGACTTTTTGACTTCTAACCAAGTTTGAATTGAACTTTGACCGCTTATAACTTTTGATCCGTAACTTCGTTTGGCAAGCCATTTGCGTCGTTAGAAAGCTTGTGACGCACTCTTCGTAATCATGCCATTTTAATTGAGTTTTGGGAACTTTTAATTTTTTCCCTTTTGCTATCTGCTGAACCCATTCTGAGCCTTCTGAATTGCCTCTGTGAGTTCTGAGTTGTTCTTAGCCTTCTATGGATCCTTTTTGGATCATTTATGTGCGGCCTATTTTTCAATATATTCAACAAAATGMAGTTCAGATTTGATGGCTATAAGAATAGCAACGATATCAACCTTGATATTATTTTTACTCAGTTTGTATGGGTGGACAGAACAAATCGAAATCAGTTTGATTTTATGGTTTATGTGAATATTTTTACCTCTTTGTTCCACGAGAACATGGGAAACTAACKATATMTTTTAAACTCTATATAATCAACTAGACTCTGTAGATCAAGAAGGGAAAAGAGAAGA
The DNA here is from genome assembly GCA_032191745.1 of Picea mariana. Lineage (NCBI taxonomy): Eukaryota > Viridiplantae > Streptophyta > Pinopsida > Pinales > Pinaceae > Picea > Picea mariana. The sequence continues at coordinate 9,661 of JASDQU010237318.1, read as the reverse complement.
GAATGATGTTGTAATTCTAAGACAAGTMTATACTTGCTATTCAAGCATCATTGAACTCTATTCATTTCCATGTAACGGAAGTGTTGTAATTTTCATCTTTACTTTGTTTTAATACAAGCATGGATCTAGTTCATGGTATTTAGTTGTTCATGATCTTTTGAGTTTCATTTGCTCACTACCAGTATAGGAAAGGGCCCACCTCTCCCAGGAAGTTGAGCTAACTGTAAAATATTTAGTTTAGACTAGTTACTAATTTCATTTACATCGCAGTAGTTAATCTGTGTTGATTTTATTGATTTGGGTGTAATAACGTTTGCAGTGATAACTCTTTTTTACATCAAAATGTTTTGGTAATTTCCACATAGAATCGTACTATGTGATGTTTGATATCCGAGGTTTATTCATATCTGGACTATGTTATTAAATTTGAGATAGATCCAACGGTGGTTAGTTTAATTTTGAATCATGTTCTATGTCTCATTGGAATTTTTTTATATTTGGAAGAATGGTTTGGTAATTGCTTGCTATTACTTTCTTGTTGTGTGCATAGAGTAAACTTTGTCCCTATTTTTAAGAATGTATTGTTGAATAAACTCAAGAACTAATTTATCACTGATGTGGAAATGTATGAATGTTTAACATTAAAGATTACATTTTGGTACCTAACTGTGAGATTAGATCTGAGAGTTTATTTCATTTCTTTGAATGCTCTGTGTGAATGAGTGAATGTGGTAGAATCTTGTAACAAGACTTATTTAAATCACAATTGCATAGGATTCACCTCTCTAAAAGAGAAAGTGTTGAGCCATTACACAAGCTTGTTCTGTCACACATATCAATTTACACCGGGATTTGTTGTTTGTGTTGTTACCATGTAGCTGGTAAATTCTCCATTAGGTCTGTGACATTCATCTCAAGTTTTGAGTAACTTGTAGAAAATTGATTCGAGACGCCAGCCTAAGTGACACTTTGTTGATGTCTTAGAGTAGATTTCATTTTTATCATTAGGTGAACTTTCTTGTAACTATATCCAACCTCATTTCCTAGTATGAACACTATCATGTTGTAGTGAAAGATTGCTTATTGAATTTTTAAGGGGATCAGAACAAAGAGCTCATTGTTAGATATTTAAATTGATTTAGTATTGCTATTTTTTTTTTGCATGTTTGATTAGTTAATTGAGTTTTGGTGTGGAGTGATTGTCCTTTGAGACCATAGAGTGGACTTAAAATTAGCCTTAGACTTCAACCTTTTTCCTGCACATATTGTGTTTACAACTCATAAGTTTACGAACCAGATTAACAAGTAAAAGGGGTTTATTAACGATAATTAATTGACCCAACATTTTTTGCGTCATTTTTGTGGAGTTGTTAAATGGTAAACAGTAGAAGGATAGTTTTGTTAGTTAGTTGTTTCCATTTGGTTTTCTCACTACATTGCAGATTTGGCGGAGGACAAGACGATAAGATGCAAAGGCACCCTTGCTTCTGAATTTCTGCAAGGGTTCTAGCCCATTGATCTGGATTTTATGAGAAGAATGAAATGAATACAGATTATTAACAGGTGCTTAACACAAAATAACAGAGATAAAGTAAAACTGGTTTTCTATTCAATAAGGAAATAAGCTGAAACTGTAAAATGTAGTGGAAGCAAGCTTGCTGGAATGGTGGCGGCTTATCTCTGAGAAGAGATGTGACGGATGCACTCATTCACAAGAAGATGATTACAATGAGGCTCTGAAGGCCTTTTTTACAATAAAAAGGAATTTCAAAAACCTAACCCTAGGAGATAAAGTGCCAAAAGTCATGTGGGCCTCGTTTGGGTAAGTTAGTACATTCCGAGGTTGTAACTTTTGCATACGACCTCTGTTTTAGGCATATGATAGCTCATTGGAAAGGTATCGTCGAGGAGATTCATTTTAGGGGAAATATTGAAGAGAATTACATATTGCAAACCCATTTTCCCAAAAAACATCATTTAGGGCCTCAAAACGGCTCCGGAAGTGAAAACTGCTAAAAATAGTAAATTACCAAAATTGCCAGAAAAATGTTTTGAGCCAGTTGGAAAAGGTGGGTGGCCATCGATATCCACCTAGATCAATATCCCCTCCTTAGGAAGAAATGGTCTCCATTTCATTGAGGTCCCCCATCAGATGAGGAAATTTCTGCTGAATTTGGCCTCGGTTGAGCCACTTGCCTTGGTGCAGGAGATTCCCTTCTTTGACGACTCGATAAAACTGGATCCTTTGTTGTCGAGTGCCCTTGATCAGTGTGTCCAAAATATGATCATTGGATGCCTGTTGTATGCAGTCGGGGTTGAGCTCTGTTGGTGTCAGTTGTTCTGCTACTTCTAAGGTGTTTAATAATGGTGGGAAATAAGGGCGAATGAGATCCATGTTGAACACTGGGTGCGGGCCAAGGAAAGGAGAAATGTTCAGCTCAAAATAATTATCCCCCACGGCCTTGGTGATGGTGTACGACCCATAACGGAGTGGGTGAAGCTTCTGATGGGGTCCTGTAAGGCGTTCTTTCTGCAAGTGCAACCAAACTTTGTCACCCACCTGAAACTTATGTGGCACCCGATGTTGATCATGGTGTTGTTTGTACTTGTCATTGGACTTCTGTAGGATATCTTGAACCTGTTGGTGGATGTGCTGGATCCACTCGATGAAATGGGTGGCTTTGTTAGCTTCAATTGGAGCAGGAGATGAGTCAGTCGAGGTGAATGAAAGGGGAAGTGCAACATCTATGGGACCCAATTGTTGGAATCCCAACCCCACCTGAAAGGGGTTGTGGTCGGTTGAGATATGCAGGGCTCGGTTGTAGCTATGTTGGACATAGGGAAGGCTCTCATCCCATGTGAAAGGGTGCTTTGCATTATATATGCGAAGGATATGCACAATAATTCGATTTACGACCTCAGTTTGGCCATATGTCTGGGAGTGGAAGGTCGTGGATTTGGTGAGCTTGGTGCCCAATAGTGACTAGAGGCTTGACCAGAATGTGCTGAGAAATCGACTGTCCCGATATGAGACAATGGTTTGTGGGATTCCAAAATGTACCCAGACTCATTCAAAGAAGAGATTGGCAATGGCCTTTGCTGTGATGTTCTTCTTACAGGCAACCAAAATCGCCATCTTAGAAAAGCGATCAACAACCACAAAAACACAGTCATTTCCTTGCTTGGTAGATGGGAGGCCCAACATGTATTCCATTGATATGGATTCCTATTGCCTGTCAGGAGTAGGAAGAGGGGTGTACAGGCCTTGTTTCTTAGTGGTCGTTTTCACAATAGCGCATGTAGTGCAGGACCTAATATACTTGTTGACCTCCTGTCGAAGTTCGGCCAGTAGAAATGTTTATGTAGCATTTCCATAGTTTTTTCGACGCTGAAGTGTCCTACCACTAGACTGTAGTGGGCTTCCCAGATCATTTTCACTCACTCACTTGATGGAACATAGATATGGCCCAAACGACACAACAAGCCATCTTGAAGATGGAAAATATTGACAACTATGTTTTCCCCCAACATTTGGTAGGTGGTGGAGAATTCTGGGTCTGTCTCATAGATTTGGGGCCATCCAGAGGTCTCATGACCGTAAGAGGATAGCACAGTGGTGAGTGTTGCAATTGGCGGTCTGCTGAGGCAATCAACGACGCAATTGGTGCTTCCTTTTTTATACTTGATGTTGAGGTGGAATTGTTGCAAGTATGTGGACCACTTTTGATGGTGGTCATTCTGCAATTTTCCTTCTGTCTACATGAACTGCAGTGGATTATGATCAGTGTGGATGATTGTCTCCTTCCTAAGAATGTAATGTCTCCACTAGTGGCAGGATTGCACAATGGAGTACATTTCTTTGTCGTAAGTAGGGTAGTTATAGACAACATCTGATAGCATCTCACTATGATAGGCCATGGGGTAGTCATGCTGAGTGAGAACGGTGCCCACAACATAGTCTGAAGCATCTGTCTCGATCTCAAAGGGCTATTGTAGGTATGGTAGTGAAAGTATTGGGGCTGAGCACAAGTGTTTCTTCAAATCATCGAACGCTTGTTGTTGGGACTGGCCCCATGCAAATTTCTCCTTACCACCACCCCTGGTTATTTGTTTGAGGGCCCATGCAATATGGGAGCATCCCAACACGAACCTGCGGTAGAAATTGGCAAGGCCCAAGAAGCTTTGAAGATCGGTGAGTGTGGTTGGGGCTGGGCAGTCATAGATGACTTGGATCTTGGCTGGGGCCACATGTACGCCATGTTGATCAATGATGTAGCCCAGTTAATGGACCCTGTCCATACCGAAGGAGAATTTTTCCAAGTTGGTGTATAGCTTGTGCTGCCGTAGGGTGTGCAGAACCTGCTAAAAATGTTGCAAGTGTTTGGCCCAATTCTTGCTATAAATGAGAATGTCATCCAGATACACCACTACAAAACTATTGGTGAATGGTCACAGGATATCACCCATCATCCTCAGGAAAGTGGTTGGAGCATTTTTCAAACTAAAGGGCATGACCAAGCATTCAAAAAGGCCTTCCTTTGACTTGAAGGCGGTCTTCCATACATCTTTCTGTTTTATCGGGACCTGGTGGTAGCCAAACTTCAGATCAATTTTACTGAAGTATTTGGCCCCCATGAGTTGATCAAGGAGGTCGTCGATTCGGGGAATCGGGAACCGGTTTCTGACTGTGATTTTATTCAGAGCCCGGTAATCAATGCAGATTCACCAGGTTCCATCTTTCTTTTGTAATAGCACGATTAGGCTCCCGCAAGGTGATGAGCTAGGGCGGATGTGCCCCTTATGGAGCAGCTCTTGGATTTGTCGCTTTATCTCCTCATTCTCTAACAGAGAGCAGCGATAGACTTGCACATTAGGCAGCAATGCGTCGAGGGTTAGATCGATGGGGTGCTTGACCTGGTAGTGTAGAGGTACCCCGATAGGTGAGGAGAAGATATCTGAGTATTCTTCCATGACCTTATCTACTTGCTTCTGCTATGTGGAGAGGTCATCCATAGAGACCCTAGATGTGGTTGTTATCTTTCGCTTATTCTGAGAGAGAATCACAAAGAAGACAAACTTCCTCGTCTGAGAGATGACCTTCCTGCATTGCTTAGCAGAGATCAAGGAAATAACACTAGGTGGGACTGCCTCGGGTATCTTGTACAATTTCATGTTCAAAGTAATAATAACACTACGAGGCCTAGAATCATATACAACATGACGTTTCCATAAATAAGGTTGGCCCAAAATAACATCACAAACTTCGAGAGGAGCAACATCACACAATACCTCGTCTTTGAAGGGCTTGATGTCATATGATAGTTGGCACTATTGGCTGACCTGGAGTTCGCTTCCTTGGCGAAGCCATCCAATGGTGTAGGTTTGTGGGTGCGGCATTGTTGGCACGACCAACCACTTGAAGACCTCTGCTGAGATGAGTTTCTTCTGGCTACCGCTATCAACGATGAAGTGCAACGGGGTGCCTTTTACCCACATCTGTGAATGGAAGAGGCGCTCTCCTTATTCCGGCTCGTCTGGTTCACCAGGCTGGAGCTTGGTGGTAGAAACAGTGGCAATGGGTTCCACGTCAATGATCCGTATTCCCCTTTCTGGTTCTGGCTCAGATTCAAAACCCGCATCTGATTTAGAGGCTTTCACTTCAGCCACCAGCAACTGCTTTGAGTGGTAGTCAGCAGTGTTATGCCAAGGGATCTTATGGAAGTCGCACCACTTCCTGGTATCTTTCTTTGTCTTTTCGGTGTCCTTCTTTACTTGCGGCTTGGACTGGTTGTCTTGATATTGTCTTGTGTTTTGTGGGTTGGTGCCGCCCTTTCCTGTCTTTTGTTGTGAGGATATCCCAGGCCCAAATTGCCGCGTCTTTTGTTTGAGATTTTGCTCGATTTTGACGACATATCAGTAGGTCGTGCCCAAGGATGACATGTCCAGAAATTCCATTTTGGTCTGTATGTATGTATGCAGAGCACCACAATACTTGAGCACCAGATGTCACTCTGAATCTTTGATACCTAGCTTGGTGCACAAGGTATGGAAGATATTTGTGAAAACTGGCACTACTTGGTCTCTTTCTTGCCGCAGTGTGGTCCATTTGGTATACAAGTCGTCATAACTTCCGACAGGGTAGTATTGTTCCTTAATAGCATTCTTGAAGGATTCCCAGGTGGTCGTGACTGTAAATAATGAGGGTTCCTCTGTTTCCTTTTGCTCACAGAAGTTTTCCCACCAATATTTGACATGGGGAACGGCTTTGAGGAGCACAAAAGTAATCTTTTCTCTATTTGAAAAGTTATGGACAGAAAAATACCCTTCTAGTAGATTCAACCACTTGTGTACAACATATGTTTCTATCTGACATTCAAATATAGGGATATCAAAGTTTATTTGTACCTTGAAGGGGGCGGTGCCTCCGCTCGAAGAAGATGCGTCGCCTGTTGGTAGCCGCCGAAGGATTTGCACGAAACTATCCATCATCTCGTTCCTTTGTTGCATGAGGGCTTACTCAATCAACAGTTTGAAAGGATCTCCTTTCTTGTCATATTTATTTTCTCCTTCCATGAGAGGTTGCTTGGGCGTGCGAGAGATTTTGTCCTCAAGAGAAACAAGCTTGAGACCCAACTCTTTGTATTCCGACCTCATTGGGGACATGCATTAAGACGATAAGGAGTAGACCGCTCTGATACCACTGATCCGGATTTTGTGAGCAGAACGAAATGAATACAGATTATTAACAGGTGCTTAACACAAAATAACAGTGATACAGTAAAACAGGTTTTCTATTCAATAAGGAAATAAGTTGAAACTGTAAAATGCAGCGAAAGCAAGCTTGCTGGAATGGTGGCGGCTTATCTCTGAGAAGAGATGTGACAGATTCTCTCATTTGCAAGAAGATGATTACAATGAGGCTCTAAAGGCCTTTTTTACAATAAACAGGAATGCGAAAAACCCTAGACATCCAAAAACCTAACCCTAGGAGATGAATCGCCAAAAGTCATGTGGGCCCCGTTTGGGTAAGTTAGTACATCAACTTCCTGGGGTCGTAATTTTTGCATACGATCTCCGTTTTAAGTGTATGATATCCCATTGAAAAGGTATCATCGAGGAGATTCATTTTAGGGGCAATATCGAAGGGACTTGTATATTGCAAACCCGGTTTCCCAAAAAACATCGTTCAGGGCCTCAAAACGGCTCCGGAAGTGAAAACTGCTAAAAATAGTAAATTACCAAAATTGCCAGAAAACTGTTTTGAGCCAGTTGGAAAAGGTGGGTGGTCACCGATATCCACCTGGATCACCCACCGCATTCACTTTGGTGATTCAATCTAAACCCTTCTCTGTCATGTAGTTGACTAATGGTTATTCCTAGAAATTGTATATTTCTTAAGTTTTCTTTGAATAATGTGATTTTATTCATGTTAATTCCATTTCTTTTTCATAGTCTAAGGTGTTGTAAGAACCTCCATACACTAATCCATGTGCAATATAGAAATTAACAACCAAAAGGAGCATTCAAGGATTATCGAGAGTTAGAACAATGTTACTCCAAAGGAAATCTCTCAAATCCTAGCATCATCTAGGAACATCTCCTCATCTCAAGAGGAGAAAATCCTGATAGAAAACAGGAATATACATGTACTCTGGGAAGAAATAAAATACCAAAACTCTCGTGAGAAACATCAAGAAGAATATATTAAGGAAATTGAGCAGCGATGGAACACATATGATGGAGAGATCGAGGAATTTTCACCATATACATCACCAACTCCTATATACATTCAAGAGACCAACCATCAAATAGTAGAAGATCTCCATGGCATAGAAAAGGAGGAAATACAAATCAATATTGATGAACAAGTGAACCAAGGATATCATGACTATGTTGAATTATGGTTCTAGGAAACTATGAGGCCACACCACTCTCTTCTTCAAAAATTCTCGACACCCTATCAATCGAAGAAGTTGCCTCCTCATGTTCTAGTACTTATTAAAGTATATTATTTAAACCTGAATGTGAGTATATGTATAATCCTATTACACATGCGGCTTCATTGGAAGTACTCATATACTTGAAAAGGTTTTTTTTTTTAGGTAAGGTAGGATAGTAAATAAGTAAATAAATGATGGATATAATTGTTAGTTTAGTTTAAAATCATAGCACAACATCAGTTTTTTTGTCCTTTTCAATAATTAGAACCATCAGGATGAGAAACTAATCTTAAGGGAGTTTGTTGCCCCCATATTTTTTAATATGTTTTCAACTAATAGTTAGATCTTTTTCCAAGTTTTCTAAATAAATTAGGCTATGATGATTTTTTGGAATTTTGTAGGTATTCTCTTTTCAGTGGGATTGGGAGAACATCTTCATGACTTATTCAAGGAAGTAATTGCATTTATTTTGGTTTTTTTTTGTTTTGTCAAAACTGTCTTTTATTTTGATATTTTATTACCTAAGATTGTTTTGGAACATCTGAATTTGTTTTCCCATTACTTCCCTAAACTTTGTTTTTCTTGTTTGAATATTGTTCTCTGACTTTTATTGGTTTTCTCTACTATTTTTTGAACTGTATAAAAATTGGGAAGACAATTTCCAACTTACAGAGGTATCTATATTGGCCCAGAATGCAAGAATATGTAGCACAGTATATTAAAGGATGTATACTTTGTTGTACCAACAACCCCAACAATAAGAAGAAAGGTCTATAATATCCCTTACTTGTACCAACTCGACCTTGGGAAATCATTTCCATGCATTTTTTGGGAGGTTTACAACCATGCAAAAGGGACATGACTATTTATTTGTGGTAGTTGACAGGTTCAGAAAAATGTGCATTCTCATGCCTTGTAAAAATACCATCAATGGAAAAGAAACAACAAACAAGTTCTTTGAACAAGTCTGGGTGCACTTTGGGATACCAAGGAGCATCATCTTAGACAGGGATACTAGATTTCCCAATGCATTTTGGACTACATTGTGGGAGAAGATGGAAACTAAGTTGAAGAGGTATAAAAAATTCCATCCACAGACATATGGGAAGACAGAAGTAGTCAATAGGACTTTGGTGTAGCTTTTGAGGAGTTACAATCAGAAGCATCTGAAGACCTGGGATGAAAATATGATCTATATATAACACTTTTATAACAGAGCAGTCCACACTTCTACTAGTAAGTCACCTTTTGAAAATTGCTTTGGGTATTTTCCACCTTCACCCTTATATGTTGTATATGGAAAACAAGGAGTGAGGGAGGACCTCATAGGAGATGCATTAAAATCATAAAAAATGTGTTGATAATATCAGGAAAATTCATTTGCAAGTATAAGAGACATTGAAGAAGTCACGGGAAAAGTGCAAGGCTAGATATGACCAACACAGAACATAGAGAAAATTTAGAGTGGGAAACGGAGTATGGTTATAATTGAATAAGGAAAGGCTACAGGGTCTTGGTAAGAATATCAAGGCTCTACGGTATGGTCCTTTTTAGATATTGGAGAAGGTGGGAGATAATGACTACAAAATCAATCTACCCCCATACATGCACATTTACTCAATAGTAATTGTGGATAATATCAAACTCTATGAGCATTCCATGTTGGATTAGGAGGAGGAGAAGGTCCTATATTCCATAGAGGACTTAGCATGACATGCTCA